>PVLC010043759.1:0-12432 GCA_004027655.1 Graphiurus murinus
CGCTTGTAATCCCAGCATTCGGGAGGCTGAGACCGGAGGATCCGGGTTCTCGGCCAGCCTCAGCTACCTAGTGAGGCACTCCGCAACTTAGTGAGACTCGGTTTCAAAATAAAGAATAAAAAATAGGGCTGGGGGTATAGCTTGGAGGTAGAATGCCCCTGAGTTCAATCCCCAGTACCGCAAAAAAAAAAAAAAAAAATCCAACACAGCAATAATGTACTTAGACAGAAAGTAGGTTAGTAGTTGCCTGGAGCTAGAGATGGGAAGGAAAATTAACTGTAAACTGAGGGATCTTATTGGGGGGATGAAAATGTTCAAAAACTAGATTATGACCCGGGCATGGGGGAACACGCTTGTAATCCCAGTACTTGGGAGGCTGAGACCAGAGGATCGGGGTTCACAGCCATTCTCAGCTACTTAGTGAGACCCTGTTTCAAAATAAAGAATAAAAAATAGGGCTGGGGGTATAGCTCCGAGGTAGAATGCCCCTGAGTTCAATCCCCAGTACCAAAAAAAAAAAAAAAAAAAAAAAATAGGGAATGTAACTCGGAGGTAGAATGCCCCTGGGTTCCATACCCAGTACTGCAAAAAAATAAAAATAAATAGTTGTGTAAGTCTTCCTAGTTATGGCTACTTTGTTTAGCTTTGATATCTTTGTTTGTTATTTCGGTACTGGGGATTGAACCCAGGGGCATTTTACCTCCGAGCCACACCCCCAGTCCTAATTTTTAGTCTTTATTTTGAAACAGGGTCTCACGCAGTTGGGGAGAGCATCACTGAGTAGCTGAGGCTGGCCATGAACCCACATCCTCCTGTCTCAGCCTCCCAAGTCCTGGGATTACAAGCATGCGCCACTATACCCAGCTTCTTTTGTTTGTTTTTAAATTATTGGAGTTTGGCTAAAATTTCTAATCAACTAGCTCCTTCTCTTGCTGGGCTGTTGGCTCTAGTTCTTTTTTTTTTTTTTTTTTTTTTTTTTTTTTTTTTTTTTTTTTTTTTTTTTTTTTTTTTTTTTTTTTTTTTTTTTTTTTTTTTTTTTTTTTTTTTTTTTTTTTTTGCGGTACTGGGAATTGAACTCAGGGGCATTCTACCTCCGAGCTATACCCCCAGCCCTATTTTTTATTTTGAAACCGAGTCTCACTAAGTTGCGGAGTGCCTCACTAGGTAGCTGAGGCTGGCCGCGAACCCGGATCCTCAGGTCTCAGCCTCCCGAATGCTGGGATTACAAGCGTGCGCCACTATGCCCGACTTATTCTTTATTTTTGAAACAGGGTCTCACTAAGTAGCTGAGGTTGGCCACAAACCTGCCATCCTCCTGTCTCAGCCTCCCAAGTATTGGGATTACAAGCATGTGCCACCACACCTGACTCTTTATTTTGAGACAGGGTGTCACTAAGTTGCTCAGGCAGTTCTCAAACCTATGATCCTCTTGTCTTAGCCTCCCAAGTACTGGAATTATATGTGTGCATGAACCATCATGCCTAGCCCTCTTAATGTTCTTTTCTTTTTTCTTCTTTGCAGTACTTGGAGTTGAACCCGGGGGTATTCTACCTCCAAGCTATATCCCCAGCCCTTTTTTTTTTTAAATAGGATCTTACTAAATTGCTGTGGCTGGCCTCAAACCTGCAATCCTTCTGTCTCAGCCTCCCACAACCCAGTGTAATGTTTGTTTTGGTTTTTACATCCTGTCTCCCAAATGGTCAGCACCAGAAAGTATTTCTTGAGCATGTAGTATAGTGAAGGTACTGAGAGCAAAAAACTCCTGATCAGCCAGGCATGGTGGCGCACGCTTGTAATCCCAGCATTTGGGAGGCTGAGACGGGAGGATCCCGGTTCGCGGCCAGCCTCAGCTACTTAGTGAGGCACTCCGCAACTAATGAGACCCGGTTTCAAAATAAAGAATAAAAAATAGGGCTGGGGGTATAGCTTGGAGGTAGAATGCCCCTGAGTTCAATCCCCAGTACCGAAAAAAAAAAAAAAAACCTCCTGATCTCACTGGGACCTGAATAATCCATGTGTTACATAGTAATCCCAAAACCCATTTGCATTTTAGTGAGTTAATGTGTATAAAGTGCAAGGGCACAATTCCTGTTATGTGGAAGGTGGTTAATGTGTCCTGTTTTCTGTCTTTCAGGTATCCAGACAATTGATTCAACCCAGGCTCTGTTCCTTCCGATTGGAGCATCTGTCTCTCTTCTAGTAATGTTCTTCTTCTTTGACTCAGTTCAAGTAGTTTTTACAATATGTACAGCAGGTAAATGAGTTTCTCCATTTGTTCTTTGCATACTAAAAGGAAAATGTTCACCTTTTTTTTTTTTTTGCGGTACTGGGGATGGAACTCAGGGGCATTCTACCTCCGAGCTATACCCCCAGCCCTATTTTTATTCTTTTATTTTGAAACCGGGTCTCACTAAGTTGCGGAGTGCCTCACTAGGTAGCTGAGGCTGGCCGCGAACCCGGATCCTCCCGTCTCAGCCTCCCGAATGCTGGGATTACAAGCGTGCGCCACCACGGCCGGCTCACCTTTTTTAACATGTTCAAAAATTATGATCATAAACTATGCCATGCATTTTTTTCTTCATAAATCTGGCATTTCTGTGTGTGTGTGTGTGTTTTGATACTGGGGATAGAACCCGGGGTGTTCTACCTTCAGGCTACACCCCTAGTCCTATTTTATTTTGAAACAGGATCTCACTAAGTTGCAGAGGGTTCCAGTAAGTTGCTGAGCCTGTCCACAAACCTGTGATCCTCCTGTCTCAGTCTCCCAAATACTGGGATTACAGGCGTGTGCCACCATGCCTGGTGGCCAGCCTCCTTCTTGAACCACTTAATACATTTATCATCTGTTCAGGCATATCAGCACAATCTGAAATGACAGGGATTTGAATGTTCATGTTTATGACACCTGAATAGTATTGCTTTAGCTGTGGGTCCTTTTCTGGTCGGTCACCAGAAGCTCCAGTTTGGGGTAGTGGTCATTGGCAATTTGTACCAATGTGTCTGCAAATAGAGATATTAATAGCTAATCAAACTAATTTAACCATCAAGTCTCTGATCTGTTGGGGGGGGGTTTAAGTTTGTTTGTTTGCTACTGGGTTGAACCCAGGGGCATTCTACCTCGAAACTATACCCCCAGCCCTATTTTCTTTTTATTTTGAAACAAGGTCTCACTAGGTTGATGGGAGTCTCACTACTTGCTGAAGCTGTCCCCGAACCTGTGATCCTATCTCAGCCTTCTAAGGAGTGGAATTACAAGCATGCGCCACCACGCCCAGTTCTGTTTTATTTTTGTGTGTGTGGTACTGGGGATTGAACTCAGGGGCATTCTAACTCTGAGCTACACCCCTAATCCTATTTTTTTTGTTTGTTTGTTTGTTTTTTTGCGGTACTGGGGATTGAACTCAGGGGCATTCTACCTCTGAGCTATAACCCCAGCCCTATTTTTTATTCTTTATTTTTGAAACCGAGTCTCACTAAGTTGCGGAGTGCCTCACTAAGTAGCTGAGGCTGGCCTCGAACCCAGATCCTCCAGTCTCAGCCTCCCGAATGCTAGGATTACAAGCGTGCGCCACCATGCCCGGCTCTATTTTTTTTTTTTTTTTTTTTTTTTTTTTTTTTTTTTTTAATTCTTTATTTTGAAACAGGGTCTCACTAAGTTGCAGAGGGCCTCACTAAGTAGCTGAGGCTGGCTGCGAACCCAGATCCTCTTGTCTCAGCCTCCCAAGTACTGGGATTTACAAGCGTGTGCCCCATGCCCGGCTCTGATCTGTTTTAAAACATTAACAAAGTGCTGTAAGACTTGTTAGATCATTCCCTAGCCCACTATTTACCTTTTCTTACTGAGTTAGGTGAGAGTGAGAAAATCTGCCCATGTTTCCCCCACTTTCAGATATCTTTTTTGTTTTAAAGAGGTTATCATGAGACTGAGGCAGGAGGATCACAGATTCATGGCCAGCATTAGCAAAGTAGTGAGACTCTCAGCAACATAGTAGGACCCTGTTTCAAAACAAAAAATTAAAAGGGCTTGGAGTGTTCCTTGGAGGTAGAATGCCCCAGCATCACAAATAAAAAAGAGGTTATTTGTGCAATAGTAAAGAAAGTTTCTCAGTGAATTAATTCATTTCCACTTATCAAGAAAAGTGTTTTGGGAAATGACTAAGTTTCTGTACATCCTGCCGTTTTTCTTATACTGGATAAAAATAACAACAACAACAACAACAAAAACTTAACCTTACATTTTCTTTCTCTAGTTCTTGCAACGATAGCTTTTGCTTTTCTTCTTCTCCCGATGTGCCAGTATTTAACAAGACCCTGTTCACCTCAGAACAAGTAAGGACTTGGACTTTGCTCTTAAGACTTGTCTGTATTCTTTCCTTCTTGCTAACATTGTTAGGAGTTTGTTTCTGGTGTTGACTGGAGCACACAAATACCAAGAGATTAAGAAGTAAGATGTTTGATCTTTTAAAACTAGAAGGCAGTACTTTCTTTTGCACTTTTTTTGTGGTAGAGGAAATACAAACAAATCTTAGGAAGTAGGAGTCATTGTAATATATGCCCTTCTTAGATTATTGAAAGATGAGCAGTTTTCTCTTAAACAGTGATTCCATTCCTTTGCTAGTGAGTTTCTGGTCTCTAAGAACAGTGGTTGAATTCAAACATGGGTTGCCATTCTTTGGCAACCTAGTTATGCTGGCCACTTCGGTTTAGTGCCCGTAGTCACACCTGAACTCCTGTAGCCATTGCTCTGTGGGAATGAAGTTCTGTGTGCTACTAGGGATGCTGTGTGCTTATACACTTGGAAATCAGTCACTAGTGGCATCTGAATTCCTGGGAATTAATAACCAAATAGATTAACCATCTTACAAGTATTTATTCATCTTTGCTAAGTGAATTGAATTGTTGGTATTCTTCATTTTGTTTTCCACCTAAGAATAGAGTTTTTCTCACATATTCAGCTTTTCTAGAAACTGTGTTTGTCACTTAAAACTTTTTGTTTTGTTTTGTTTTGTTTTTTGCGGTACTGGGGATTGAACTCAGGGGAATTCTACCTCCGAGCTACATCCCAGTCCTATTTTTTATTCTTTATTTTGAAACAGGGTCTCACTAAGTTGCAGAGTGCCTCACTAGGTAGCTGAGGCTGGCCACGAACGCAGATCCTCCGGTCTCAGCCTCCCTAATGCTGGAATTACAAGCATGCACCACCACACCCGGCTACTTAAAACTTTTAAGCTGGGCTTGGTGGCACACGCCTGTAATCCCAATACTTGGGAGGCTGAGACAGGAGGATCACAGGTTTGAGACCAGTCTTACCAATAGCAAGACTTCTCAGCAACCTAGCGAGATCTGTTTCAAATAAAAATTAAAACGGACTGGGGGTGTACCTCAGAGGCATGGCCCTGGGTTTAATCCATAGTATAAAAATTTAAGAAAACTTTTATAATTTGATCTAAAAAGTATATTATTGAACAGGAGCAGAAGCATAATTCCTCTGGGTTTTCCATAGCTTACCTCAAAGAGGCACTTGGGTCTTTGGATTTCAGGTATCTGGGTATTGCCTACTGTCATAATCCAGCCGTTGTGAACTCTGAGCAGTCTGGTTACTGAGTGCACACTGCCCTTGTGTGTCTTCCAGGATTTCCTTCGGCTGCTGCGGGCGTTTCACTGCTGCTGAGCTACTGTCCTTCTCTCTGTCTGTCATGCTCGTCCTCATCTGGGTTCTTACTGGCCATTGGCTCCTCATGGATGGTGAGTAGCTAAATGTAACAGATTCTAGTTTTACTTAAAAGTGTCTCAGTTAACTTAGTTTAGTCACAGAGTCATATAGCCAAAAATCACTATAATCAGTTGTAGAACATTTTTATCCCTTACCCCGAAAACCTGTACCCACTAGGGGACGCACACACGCGCACTCACGCACACACTTCACCCCCGAAATCCACTAATCTGCTTTTCGTCATTATAGTTTTCTCAGTTCTGGTCACTTAACTTACCTCCTTGACAAAGCAAAATGTGGTGACCTTTATCAGTGCTTCACCCTTTTTATGGCTAAATACTATTCCATAACCAATTCTATTTATTTATCAATTGTTTTCCCTATTTTGGGCTTTTCTTTTTTTCCTCTTCCTTGTGGTACTGGGGATTGAACCCATGGGCATTCTACCTCTGAGCTACATCCTCAGCCCTTTTAAATTTTTTTTTTATTTTTGAAATAGGGTCTCATTATGTTATTAAGGTCCTTACTGAGTTGCTGAAGCTGGTCTTGAACCTGTCTCAGCCTCCCAAGTAGTGGGATTACAGGTATACACCACCATGCCTGGAATATTTTGGGCTATTAATAATGTGACTATGCTAGCCAGACATGGTGGCGCACGCTTGTAATCCCAGTACTTGGGAGGCTGAGACAGGAGGATCCACGGGTTCGCTGCCAGCCTCAGCTATTTAGTGAGGCCCTCCGCAACTTAATGAGACCCTGTTTCAAAATAAAGAATAAAAAATAGGGCAGAGGGTGGAGCTCAAAGGTACAATGCCCCTAGGTTCAATCCCCAGTACCATACACACAAATTAATAATGATGATGATGATGATGATGTGATTATGAATATTCATATATGTTTTTGTATGAGTGACTTTCTTATATAAGTGGAATTATGTTGTAAAACATAGTATTATGGAATATATATCACACAGGACTATGTAATACAGGCTATTTTTATATATTTTTTTTTAATTTTTTTTTTTTTTTTTTTTTTTGGTGGTACTGGGAATGGAACCCAGGGGCATGCTACCTCTGAGCTACACCCCAGCCTTATTCTTTTATTTTGAAACAGGGTCTCAACTAAGTTGCAGAGAGCCTCACTAAGTTGCTGAGGCTGTCCTCAAACTTGTGATCCTCCTATCTCAGCCTCCCAAGTGCTGGGATTACAAGCATGCACCACCATGCCTAGCTTACAGGTTATATTTGATACAACCTGTAAATACTCCTTTCATGTAGTGATGTAAATATGCCTCTATTACTATAGAAAGGTATATTGTACCCTTTTTTTTTGTTAATGATACTGGGAATTGAACCCAGAGGCATCCTATCTCCAAGCTACACCCCCAGCCCTATTTTTTATTTTTTATTTTGAAATAAGATCTCAATAGGTTGATGAGACTATCACTACTTGCTGAGGCTGTCCTTGAATCTGTGATCCTCCCATCTCAGTCTACCAAATACTGTGATTACAAGTGTGTGCCACCGAGCCGGGCACACCAGCATTCGGGAGGCTGAGACTGGAGGATCTGGGTTCGCAGACAGCCTCAGCAACCTAGTGAGACACTCCGCAACTTAGCGCAACTCGGTTTCAAAATAAAGAATAAAAAAATAGGGCTGGGGGTGTAGCTCGGAGCTAGTACGCCCCTGAGTTCAATCCCCAGTACCGCAAAAAAAAACAAGTGTGTGCCACCATGCTGGGCATATTGTACCCTTTTTGATAGCCCCAAATATTCCATTGTGTGTATATTATTTATTTCTGTATCCTTAGTCATTTTTATTTTATTTTTTTTACGGTACTGGGGATTGAACTAAGGGACATTCTACCTTCAAGCTACACCCCAGCCCTATTTTTTATTCTTCATTTTGAAACAGTACCTCACTATGTTGTAGAGAGCCTCACTAAGTAGCTGAGACTGGCAGCAAACCTGTGATCCTCCTGCCTCAGCCTCCCAAGTACTGGGATTACAAGTATGTGCCACCACGCCTGGCTTCTTGGATCATTTTTAATGTTTTCCTATTATAAATAACCTTGAAGCCGGGAGTGGTGGCACACGCTTGTTATCCCAGTACTTGGGAGGCTGAGACCAGAGGATCTGGGTTCTCAGCCAGCCTTAAACTACTTAGTGAGGCCCTCTGCAACTTAGTGAGACCCTATTTCCAAATAAAGAATAAAAAATACGGCTGGGACTGTAGCTTGGAGGTAGAATGTCCTCAGGTACCATCCCAGTACCTCAAAAAAAGAAAGGAAGGAAGACCTTGAGTTAAACTTAATTTTTATTTAGTACCTGGAATTATTGAACCCAGGGCCATTCTACCTCTGGGCTATACCCCTAGCCTTATTTTTTTTATTTTTTTATTATTATTTTTTTAAGGTACTGGGGATTGAGCTCAGGGGCATTCTACCTCTGAGGTACACACCCAGTCCTATTTTATATTCTTTGTTTTGAAGCAGAGTCTCATTAAGTTGTGGAGGTCCTCACTAAGATTATTTTTGTTTTTTGTTTTTTTTCCCCTGAATTCTGGGGATTGAACCCTGGGCTTCATGCACGCTAAGCAAGCACTCCACCACTGAGCTACATACCCAGCCTAGATTATTCATATTCATATTCTCTCTCTCTTTCTCTTCTCCTTTCTCCTTGTAGTCCTTCTTTTGTGGTATTGAGGATTGAACTCAGAGTCTTGGCCCATTCTAGGCAAGCGCTATACCACTGAGCTATGTCCTGAGCCACTTCCTAGATTATTTAAAGATTAATACCTAGAAAGCCAGGTGTGGTGGCGCACGTGCGCTTGTAATCTCAGCATTTGGGAGGCTGAGACATGAGGATCCGGGTTCAAGGCCAGCCTCAGCTTCCTAGTAAGGCAGTCCAAAACTTAGTGAGACCCTGTTTCAAAATAAAGAATAAAAAATAGGGCTGGGAGCCGGGCATGGTGGCTCAAGCTTGTAATCCCAGCATCCGGGAGGCTGAGACTGGAGGATCCGGGTTCGCGGCCAGCCTCAGCTACCTAGTGAGACACTCTGCAACTTAGTGAGACTCGGTTTCAAAATAAAGAATAAAAAATAGGGCTAGGGGTATAACTCGGAAGTAGAATGCCCCTAAGTTCACCTCCCAGTACCCCCCCAAAAAAATAGGGCTGGGGGTGTAGCTCAGAGGTAGAATGCCCTTGAGTTCAATCCCCAGTACCGCAAAAAAATAAATAAATAAAAATAAAGGGAGCCAGGCATGGGGGCGCACACTTTTTTTTTTTTTTTTTTTTTTTGCGCTACTGGGGATTGAACTCAGGGGCATTCTACCTCTGAGCTATACCCCCAGCCCTATTTTGTATTCTTTATTTTGAAACCGAGTCTCACTAAGTTGCAGAGTGCTTCACTAGGTAGCTGAGGTTGGCCACGAACCCGGATCCTCCGGTCTCAGCCTCCCAAATGCTAGGATTACAAGCGTGCGCCACCACGCCTGGCTGGGGGCGCACGCTTATTATCCCAATGCTTGGGAGGCTGAGACCAGAGGATCTGCGTTTGAGGCCAGCCTCAGCTGCTTAGTGAAGCCCTCTGCAACTTAGACCCTGTTTCAAAATAAAGGATAAAAAATGGGGCTTAGGGTGTAGCTTGGAGGTAGAATGCCCCTGAGTTAACTCCCAGTACCGCAAAAAAGAAAAAAATTTTAAAAAGCTTGGTGTGGTGGTGCATGCTGAGACCGGAGGATCCGGGTTCGAGGCCAGCTTCAGCTACTTAGTGAGGCCCTCTGCAACTTAGTGAGACTCTGTTTCAAAATAAAGAATAAAAATAGGGCTGGGAATGTAGCTCAGAGGTAGTTTCCCCTGGGTTCAATCCCCAGTACCAACAACAACAAAAAAAGGGTAGCTGGGCGTGGTGGCGCACACTTGTAATCCTAGTACTTGGGAGTCTGAGACCAGAGGATCCGATCTGGGTTCGAGGCCAGCCTCAGCTACTTAGTGAGGCTCTCCGCAACTTAGTGAGACCCTGTTTCAAAATAAATAATAAAAAATAGAGCCGGGTGTGGTAGCACACGCTTGTAATCACAGCATTTAGGAGTCTGAGACCAGAGGATCCAGGTTCACAGCCAGCCTCAGCTACCTAGTGGGTAGTACTCCACAACTTAGTGAGACCCGGTTTCAAAAATAAAGAATAAAAAATAGGACTGGGGGTATAGCTCGGAGGTAGAATGCCCCTGGGTTCAATCCCCAGTACTGCAAAAAAGGGGAGAGGGGCAGGCGTGGCGGCACGTTTGTAATCCCAGTACTTGGGAGGCTGAGACAGGAGGATTGCAGGTTCATGTCCAGCCTCAGCTACTTAGTGAGGCCCTGTTTGAAAATAAAAAATATATCTCAGAGATAGAATGCCCCAGGGTTCAATCCCCAATACCACAAAAAAAGGGAGTAGGAATATAACTAGGAGGTAGAATGCCCCTGAGTTCAGTCTACAGTACCCCCCCCCCAAAAAAATGCCCGGCTGTAAACAAGTGTTCCTTAATTAAAGCCCATCCTTTGAAGTGAATGTATAGTGAGACAGGATTGATAAGTGATTTGCAGGGTTTTGCAAAGACTGTTCATACTAAGAATGGACTTTAGCATTTTTTTTTTTTTTTTTTTTTTTTTTTGCGGTACTGGGGATTGAACTCAGGGCCATTCTACCTCCGAGCTACACCCCCAGCCCTATTTTTTATTCTTTATTTTGAAACCGAGTCTCACTAAGTTGCGGAGTGCCTCACTAGGTAGCTGAGGCTGGTCTCGAACCCGGATCCTCCGGTCTCAGCCTCCCGAATCCTGGTATTACAAGCGTCCGCCACCACGCCCGGCTCTTTAGCATTTTCTTAAACTAAAACCTTGAACTGTTTTATCTTCTCTAACCTAGTTTGTGGCAAATTAACTTTTAACTTTGGAAAGGCTTACATTTGATAAATAGGTGGTGGTTTGTTAGCTAAATGCTGAAAGGGTTTTTGTTTGCTTTTTGAGGCGCTGAGAATCAAAGCCAAGGGCCTGAAGTGTGCTGGACAGATGCTCTATTGCTTAGTTACATCCCTAGCCAAAGTTGCTGAATCAATTTCTCTCTCTCTCTCTCTCTCTCTCTCTCTCTCTCTCTCTCTCTCTCTCTCACACACACACACACACACACACACACACCACCACCCCCTAATGTTGAAGGATCATTCAACTAGGTTCACTGTCTTCAGGGATTAACAGAGGCTTGACACATACCTAATTCAGCCCCTCATTTTATAGCAATTACTACTTCCTTATAATTAGGTAGTGTTTAATGCTGAAAAACTTTTTCTTCTTCTTAATTTTAAAATACAGGTGGGCATGCTTGTAATCTCAATACTTGGGAGGCTGAGACAGGAGAATTGCAGGTTTGAGGACAGCCTTGGCAAGTAGCAAGACTCATCAACCTAATGAGACCTTGTATCAAAATAAAAATAAAATAGGGCTGAGGGTATATCTTGGGGATTAGAATTCCTCTGGGTTCAACGCTCAGTACCAAAAACAACAACAACAATACTAGACTCTGGAGCTTAGTTTACAAACATAATAGATTTATCTTGGAACAGGAGTACTGCTTAAGACCTCGCGGGGTATATGTTCCTTGTTGAAAACACTGGTTGTGGAAGACAAGGTGATACACAGATCACTTACTCTGGTTAGATCAAGAAATACTGAGGAAACCAGGCATGGTGGCGCACGCTTGTAATCCCAGTACTTGAGAGGCTGAGACCAGAGGATCCGGGTTCGAGGCCAGTTTCAGCTACTTAGTGAGGCCCTCCGCAACTTAGTGAGGCCCTGTTCTAAAATAAAGAATAAAAACAGGACTAGGGGTCTCAGAGGTAGAATGCCCCTGGGTTCAATCCCCAGTACCACAAAAAAAAGAAAAAAGAAATACTAAGGAAAGACCTGGCTCTTTTTTATTCAGCATTGTCCAAAATATTTTATTCTTTAATGGAAAAAGCCATTGATATTCAAATGAGTGAATCACATTAAAAATAAATAAACCAAATCCTATATATATGTAAGAAACAGCCTCCAAGAACATTCAAGCAGCAGTCAGAGGAGGAAAAATGTCTCAACAGCCCAGTTTTCTTCAAAATATTATGTGACAGAATACATCCAATTCACTGGCTACAACAATTCATAGAATTTTTCAGTGTTTTCTTGAGATGCAAAAGTTCACTGTTGCAGTGTTTTAAAATGACCAATCCGTGCTAAAAAGGCCACAGGTAGACTCATCTGGTATAAAGAAATGTTCCTTCACTGCTGGAAAAATCTGCTCGCTCCCAAGAAGAGTCGCTTAAGCCTGGGCTGTGGGTCTCACAATTCATCCTTCTCCGTCCTTGCCGTCCCAGGGCTGTCTTGACAAGATGGCGGGAAAGGCTCCACCTCCCATGGGTGCTGTGGAGCCACGCCCAAGGACAGCTCCCTGAGAAACTCGTTCAGGAGAGCAGATTTCATCTTGCGAGCGTTAATGGCTGCCATGGCGGGGTACCGGAACCCTCCAATCCCCAGGGCACTCTCAGTTTCATACTGGGCTCCAGCTTCTGTCCACAGCCACCCCCACATTTTCTTCTTGTATTTTTCTGCCAGAACTTCCAAGTAAGAATTTCTACCGGCCGCTCCCGTGTCATGGATGTGGGGCAGCACGGCCACACACAGAGCGGTGCTCCTCACACT
>PVLC010043760.1:0-12432 GCA_004027655.1 Graphiurus murinus
CTGATAGGAGAGATGAGAAAATTACAGCTATCTGTAATAAAAGGTGAGCTAGAATAAGTTCTGCATTAATGTCCATTTAATATTTAAGGAGTAGGGCAGAGTAGGATTTAGTGTCACAAATGTATTTTAATTTTAACTCATGCCAACAAAGAATATTTTTTTTTCATTCTGGAACGTGGGAATGAGGCTGAATTCATTTCCAGAAAGAAAACTGTAACTTTGCCATTAAGAGACAAAGCAATTAGATCAAGAGTTTGGATTCTTTTGTGTACTTTACCATATAGGAAGCTATTTTGCTCTTTCCACTCAAATAATGAAAGCAAACAAAGGAAAACACCTGCTTATTTCACCTCTAATTGTGTTTTCCTTCATCCTGGCCCCCAAGGGCCAGATTTAGTCCACAGCTGTGCACCATGTGTGCCCAGAATCTGTGGAAATCTGTGCCGTGATCTGCAAAGCACTCCCTAATTCTCTCTTGCTCTCTGTCTTCTTTGTGAAATAGTTATGATTGGCTTTTTTCCACTTTAGTGTTCATTTTAAGGCATACATGATGAGAAATAATAATACACACGTACACATAATTAAAATTATCCTTCAATACATAATAGACATACTCTCAGAGCTCGGCTCTTCGTATTGGGAAGCTGCAAAGGTTATGTGAAGAATTGCCCTCCCCATAGTCTATTTTTTTCCAGGGAAAGAAAGAGGTCCAGCTGTTTTCATAGTGATTAATCTTCAGACTCTACCCAGAGAATCATATCCAGTGGGGTCTTTCGTGATTGTATTGGGAAATATGAAAACTTCATCTTTGCAATTAGCACATTGTTGGGGAAGATAGCACTGTGAGGGGGGGAGGTCACACTTTCATTGATCATTTTTTTTTTCTTTTGTATTTTCAATTGTGTATGGTAGAGTTGGTGTTTAAGAATTCCTTGTAAAGGATTTCAAAATGTCAGTATTGCCACTATGAATCCGCTTGCCTCATATGGAGATACAGAGCCTGCTAGTCAATTTAATGTACAGGAAAAGAGAAACGAAACCTATTTGAAGATTCAGTGGTGACTTCATTCTTATTTGCAATTCTGCCCTGTTGATGGAGGCTCCCATCCCAGCAGTGTTCAGGTGCTTGGATAGAGTATTAGGCCACAGAACTTCCACTGTGATTGATTGATTGATTTAATTTTTTTTTTTTTTTTTTGTATAGGGAATTGAGCCTAGGGGTATTCTACTTCCAAACCACACCCTCAGCCTTTTTTATTATTTGTTTGGAAAAAGGGTCTCTCTAGGTTGCTGAGAATCTCCTTATGTTTCTGAGGCTGTTCTTGAACCTATGATACTCCTGCCTCAGCCTCCCAAGTACTGAGATTATAGGGTTTTGCCACCATGCCCGGGGGGGGGGGGGATGTGTTTTAAATATGTGTGTGTTTATTTGAAATGTGCTTTGTTTTATGACAGCCTGAATTTGTTCTTTAAATAATGCCTCCACACCAATTAAATCAAAGTATGAATAAATGAGATCTCCAGATAATGTCAATCCAGTTGAAGTCCTGATGGTGCGTGGATGGAAAAAAAATTCTCTAGATATGATGATAAGTGATAAAAGTAAATGGCCAAATTGGTTAGCATTGTCCCCTTTTAAGATCCCCTTTAAATAAACTCATGTGTGGGATAATATCATCCGCATGGGAGTACAGCAGACACACCATGCCATATGGATTCACGTTTTCACCAAGAAAGTACTGACAGTCTTTGAAATTAGTAAGAAAATGCTTGACTTGTTCTATAACAGCATCATAAAAAGATTTCTTCTTTTTAGTTTCTATTATTTATCCTTGCCTTTGACTGTTGTTACTTAGTCTTTGAGCTACTTTTTGCAAAGTGCACTTTTAAGTTTGTTCTTTAGTGATGGTTCATGACTCTCTCGACACTGGTGACTACTGCAACATCTGCTTCTTTTCCTTCTGGGCTTTCAGCAGAGGCATCCTGACCAACATGCAAGACATCAGTATTGCCCTCTGTCCTGCTGATCATCTTCCCAGCTGGCCAGGCACAGCCCATTAGAACTCCCCATAAATGATCATGAGGTTGATAATGGGGAATGAATTCTGTAGATATTTTCCTTGACATAAATTATGTAAAAAAAAAAAAAAAAAAAAAGGTGTAATAGATGTGAATCCTACTGGCTCTATTAATCAGATATTTCTAGGTGTCAAAATAAAGTAAGTGAATTTGAATTTTGATTAGACTATGGTCTGCTCAATTAAATGTAGAAAGGAAGATTTACAACAGGAGTAGAACTATTTTGGGTAGAGGTTTCTAGTTGACTTATACATGAATCATTGGTAAAACACCTTTCATTTCTTCTCTGCCCATAACATTCTTCAAGCCATGCATTGTGCAGAAAACTATTTTAAACTGCCTATGACAGATGGAATGTTGGTATATCCTCTGGGATGTTACAGTACCTATCTTTGGATTTGGGTTGTTTATATTTTGATGAGATAGAACTAGTAACTGTAGCTTGAGGAAAATGGCATCAGTGATAGGTTATTAGCTGTGTTTGTCCCCACTTACAAAATTTGACTCCAGCCAATTGGCATTGATTTGGACTACATTACTATTTTATTTCTATATTAACATGATGCTTCCAAATATCAATATATTTGTTAAAAATAGAAGATTTCATCTTATCAGTTTTGCCTTTTGCTTCAACCTTTTCTAGTTGCTGTCATTTCTTTGTTCTCAGAAGGTTAAGGGCAGCTCTGTGCAATGTCTCTTTGTATTTTTTGCAGAAGGAATGCCTTTTGATAAACAGATTTATCTCAAATCTTTCCCTTGTCAAATTTAGAGATCAACCTGTTTAGTAGGATACACTTTTATGGTTGTGGCAAAATGAACATGCTGAGCTCATTTCTCCCATCTCTTGAAAAACACAGTTATAAAAAGCAAGCCATATTGAAAATTTCAACATTTCTTTCTTAATTCATGGAATTTTTATGATTAATATAAAAATTAAAGTTCAGTATCTACCATTCAAGCATTTGATTTCTTTTTTCCTTCTTAATTTTTGTCTTATCAAGATTATGAGTTGGGTTGGGGGAAAAGAAGAAAAAGAAAAAAAGAAATGTTCCCATACAAGAAGAGATTCTGAATGAAGAATATTGCCAGCATTGAATCTATCATTCACCTTGGAGATTTCAACATTTGCAGCTTATTTCAGTGACACATTTGGCTAATATGTAATAGTTCTTTCTGCAAAGGGAAAAAAAGGCATTTGTGCTATTTTGTTATACTATTTGTAGCAAAAGTTTGTGATATGGGTAGTCAAGGAAAAAATTCTGCTAACCTTGTTTTTGGTTAATTCTGGATACATTTTAACAAGTTTCCCTAAAGATTATTAGGTTCTCTTAACAAGTTTTGGAATTAAAAAAATCAATTTTATGGGAATAATTAAAAATAATTGGGAAAGGTGATTGGTTTTTTTTTTTGCCCGTGTGTCTTCACTGTACCAACAACAACAAAAATACTCATGCCCTTTATCCAATGTGAAAAACAAAGCATTACCGATATCTATGCCTTTGTGCACCCCACACTAATTACATGATCTACTCCCCTAATTAAGGTAAACAATAGCCTGTTTTTATTGTTTCGGGCAGCATTCCCACAGCCATGTAACTTAGAGGAAAGAAGATTTATTTTCTTATGGTTTCAGGTTCAGTTCATGTAAGGCTGGGGACCATGGATCTCAGGTCTTGACAGTGGGAAGAAGAGAGAGGGCGAGCGCATGGGCTGCACTCCTCACATCATGGAAGCCGGAAGCAAGAGAGCGGGTAGAGAGAGGAGGAACCCTATATAAGCCCCACAGCTGCACCCCCAGGGACCACCTTCTCCAGCCACAGCCTACCAACCAATGCCATCACCTAGATAAGTCCATTAAAATAGATTTATCCACTGCTGGGATTACAACCCTTAGGATTCAGTTATATCAACTCCAAACATTAATAATTGAGCTCTTGAGGGGGCATTTTATACCTAAGAGTGTTTATTATTCAAATGCTATTCTGCATAGAGTTTTACTACAGTTGTTTCTTATACTAAAAATGTGATGTTGAGTCTTGTATTTTTGTTTTTATATAAATAACTTGCTTTTTCCATTCGATAGTATATTGTAGCAGTTCAGCCATCTTGATGAATGTAGCTCTACTTAGTTCATTTCCTAATATTGATCATTTGTGTCTTCTCTGTTTTTCTTTATCAGTCTGCCTAAAGGGTTATCAATTTCATTGATCTTTTTAAACAATCAGCTTTTGATTTTTTTCATTTTCTACATTTTTTTCAACTTCATTGATTTCTGCTCTTTATTATTTACTTTATTTTGCTTGTTTTAGGCTCTTTTTGCTTTTATTTTTCTAGTCTTTAATATAGAGTCAGATAATTGGCTTGAAACCTCTTTTTTTCATGTGAGCAAGTAATTCTATGCATTTCCTTTCTAAGCCCTGCATTATCTGTATCCCACACATTTTGTTACATTGCATTTTTATGATAGTTAAATATTTTCTGATTTTTTGTGATTTCTTATTTAATCACTGAGTTATATAGAAATAAATTTTTACTTCCACATATTTGGATATCTAGATCCAAGTAGATTTTAGATATCTGTTATTGATTTTTAGCTTAGTTCCTTTTGACTTTATGGGCAGTAAACATACGTTGATGGTTTCAATTCTTTTAAATTTGTTGTGATTTGTTTTATAGTCCAGAATATGTTCTATTTTGGTTAGGGTTCTATGTGCACTTAAAGAGAATGTGCATTCTGCTATTGTTGGGTGATTGTTCTATAAATGTCCGCTAGGTTGAGTTAGCTTTAGAGTTTGGCAGGTATTCCATATACTTACTGATGTCTTATTTCCTATCTTTACTGCTCACCAGAACTATTAAAGTTTATAACTAAAGTTGTGAGTTTCTCTATTAAGTTCTGTTAGTTTTTATACTTTTATTAGTGCATTGCAGTTATATATCATAGTGAGTTTCAAAGTGATACACACATTCACACAACACTTGGTGTATTTTCTTTGGCATCCACCCTGCTACCTCCTCCTCCCTCCCCATATATGTGAGTGAGATTGGTAGTGATACCTTCATAGATGGACATTGCATTATTTGAAAAGTTTCCTACTTTGATCCTCCCCAGATCTCTCTCCCAATCCTCTTCCACTATTCTATTGGTCTTTCTCCTCATTTATCTAAACTCCTTTGTTTCCTATTTTCTGTTTTCCATGTATGAGAACCTTGACTTTCTGAGACTGACTAATCTTGCTTAGCACATTCTCTAGTTTCATTCATTTTCCTACACAATTTTGTTCTCCTTTTTGCTGAGTGAAATTCCATTGTGTGTATATACTACATTTTCTTTATCCATTCATCTATTGATGGACACCCAGCTATAGCACTCCTTGGCATTTTTCCAAAAGAATTACAGAGTACTATACTTTTGTCATTTCTTGATTTAAATGTTTTGAAGCTCTATTCTTGGATGTAAACACATTGCAGATCATCATATCCTCTTGAATTATCTCCTTTAACACCGCTGATATTCCTTACAAAACTCTTATCTTACAAAAGCAACTCCTGCTTTCTTTTGATTAGCATTTCTTGGTGTATTTTTTAAACCATCATTTTACTGATACCCTATCTTTGTTTTATAATTAAAGTTTATTTATGGTGACAAAATATAGCTTAATGTTATTTTTAAGGCCCCCAAATTGCTATCTTGGTTATTTAATTGGATTGTTTAAACTATCTATACTTAATGTTCTTTTTTATGGGACAGGATTTCAAAATTTCCTGAAATTTTTGCCTGTTATTTTTTAATTATGCTATCTCTTCTTCATTCAGTTTTCCCTCTTTTTCTGTCTTCTTTTGGATTGAGTATTCAGTATGAATATAATTTACCTCCACTATTGGACTATTTGTTTTATCTCTGTTTTTCAGTGGTTGTTCTAGGGCTTGAAATATATATTTTCACATTGTATTAAATAGCATTTTCATGTTTATATTTTGCTTAATATTTTTATTAGAATTGCTGGTATTTTATCAAAAATTGGTATATATTGATATTATTAAATTGTATGCTTGCTTTCTATTGAGAAAATAATTTAATACATTTTGTAAAGCTGAACTCCATCACTGTATATATCTTCTTACAACTTAGTTTTTACATTCAACACTTTGTTTTGACATTTAACCAAATTAGTACATGAAGATTTATTTATTTCAACTACTTCATAATATTCATCATATGAATAAACTGCAGTTTTATATATCAATTTCCCTACCTCTGGATAATTACTTATCATTTTTTGGTGTTAAAATAAGTACTGAAATATTTTATATATGTTTCCTTATACTTATTATCATTTTGTTGATAAGATGTGCAAAAAGCAGGCAGCTTCATTCTATAAATGTCAGCTGCGTCTAGTTGGATGACTATTGTTCACGTCTTCAGTATCCTACATATATTCTGTCTACCGTCCTTATACTTATGTCGTTAAAAAGAGAGCTTTATAATAAGTGAAACAAAAATCTCTGGCAAACTATAAAGGTGAAATAAATTCGCAATATTATAGATTTCAGTACCTCCATAACAGCTACTGTATATATAAGGAGAAAATCAGTAGTGTCGTAGAAGATTTAGAAAGTACAATCAACCAACTAGTCAGCAGCAGAATATATATTATCAAGTGCACATAGGACATTTAATAAGACAGAGTATATTCTAGGCCATAAAATAAGCCTGCTCATATTAATAAGAATTTAATTCATACTAAGCTTGTTTTTTTTTTAATAAAATAGAATCAAAATAGCAGTTAATAACAGAAAAGATAGCTGGAAAAATCCCCAATACTTAAAAATTAAACAATATAACTACCATCTATCCTTCGATGAAAAAGGAAGTTACATGAATATTAAAAATAGTTTTACTTAAATACTACATATCAAAAACTCTACACCCCAACAATTTCCTTGGTGAATTCTACCACACACCTAAGGCAGAAATAATACCAATTCTACATACACTCCTCCACAGGAAATAGAAGAGAATGAGACTCTTCCAACTTATTTTTTGTTTTTAGAGGCCAGTGTCACCCTGAGAGTAAAGCCAAAGGTATTATACAATAATAAAACTATAGACCAATACCCCTCATGTACGAATTCTGAAATTATCATCAAATTACGTACTGTCATTTTAGAGTGTCTGCTGTCATTCTCACAAAATATGTACCGTCATCCTAGCAAAGATTTGAGGATGCAAATTTAAACAAGAGTATTTTTAGCATCCCACATGTTAAATTTGTTTTGCTCTATTTAAAGCCTGTCTCAGATTTTGACATTTGGACTTTCAATTAAAGTCAGACCTTTTGTTGCGTTTGAGTTGATTAACCTTTTGCAGTAGATAACTTTTCTTTCGATAGTGCCAAGAGACCCTCTGAGGGAAAAAAAAATCCCATGAATACTTATTTGTAGTCATAATATTATAATGCATTAGCCTTCCATTTTTGTATTTAAAATTAAATAAAAGTGTTAACTGTACGGAAAATTAAGTTTGATTTAAAATTCTCTTTAACAAAAAATACTGATGGTTAAAGTTACTTGGCATTGCATAATTGGTATTTGGGATTATGAGATATGTGTTTGACACAATGCAAGATGTCAACTTCTGTTGGGATATAAGTATAGTTTACTGTCAGGCTGTAACCTTGGCTATGCCAGGTCATGCAAATATATTCTGTGTTTAGATCTAAAACAGCAGTCTGGAGTGTAAATGACTTTAGTTTTGTCTATAGTTACAATCATCTTAGGCATGACTCCAACTAATAATGTGCCTCAGTGACCTACCATTTTAGTTTGATTAGGGCTGGAGGAGTTTCTAGGACATGAAACTTTGAACACTAACTCTGGGAAAAATCTGGGTTGAATTGGTCACCTGTATCATTCTAAGGTTGTGTCTTTTTTTTTTTTTCTCCATTTTTGCTTTCTTTTACATCTCTTACAATGATAAATACATTTTATTTTATTGCAGTACGAAACAAATGTTATTTGAATCACTGAACATGTAGCTCTACCCAAGATTTTCAAATGTAATAGAAAATCATTTTCATATTGCTAGTGGCACACTTTTCAGTTGCTAAAATCAATATCTGAGACACATTTCTGCATGCTTTGTGGACACTGCTGAAATTCTGAAGTTGCCCAGGTATCAATATTACTATATGAAGTTTCTGATATAGGAGATACATAAAACATATATTTTATATGTACAGTTTTTATGTATCAGTATAATTTTTAAATGGTTAAAAATAAAGGCCAAAGGATTTTTTAAAAAGAAAAAAATAAATATAAGAGTCTATACTCATTGAAGATATTAAGGGTAGTTTTATTTCATCATCTGCTAGAATACTGGATGATATATAATGACTATTTGCTAAATTGCCTATTAAAAATAGCTTTGGGCACAGTGGAGCATGCCTATAATCCCAGTATGTGAGAGGCTGAGACAGGAGGATTACAGGTTTGAGTCCAGCATGTGGTAACTTAGCAAAACCCTGTCTTAAAAAAAAAAAAAAAAACAGAGGCAGAGGATGTACTCAGAGATAAAATCCCCTTGGGTTCAATCCCCTGTAACCTCCCCACATCCATTCACACACAAATACCTTTGGTCCAGAATCTTACTAAAGAAATTACTTTTGTTTTGCCTTTTTTAGGAATTTATATTTCTGATAGATTTCCTAGTGTTTTTGTTTCTTCTAGTTCTTTAATCCAGTGATGAGCAGGATTAAAAGGGAGAGGCAGGATTATAATAAGGAAGTGTGAGCAAACATAGGAGACACAATAACAGGAAAACAATGTTTAATACAAGGATTGAACTCAGGCCTGAGATGTGCAGGTGGTTGACTCCCTTCACCTCCATCTGAAGGCAGGCCCAGACATTTTGAATGCTATGATACAGGCAAAACAATCTTAACAACTCAAGACCTTGCCTGCTCCTACAGGTACTATAAGTGTGAAGACCCTCTACTCCTGGCTCATGGTTCCTTTCCTATACTGACATCTATGTTTTTCTAACAAACAAGACAACATGGACATAAAACATAATCGTTATTTATTGCCTCCATTAACTTGACCAGATTCAACTATACAATCAAGGGGCCATCAGCACCCAAAATCCTCTTTATGCCCAAGGTGTAACTCAAAATGTTCTGCTTTGTGCTCTTTTGTTTTTGCTGTGCAGTTCCTTCCAGTTATACTCAAACTGTAAATTGGAGTGAACTAGGCCAAATGTTTAGTGAGGCCCTCCACAACTTAGTGAGACCTGGTTTCAAAATAAAGAGTAAAAAAATAGGGTTGGGGGTGTAGTCAGCGGTAGAATGCTCCTGGGTTCAATCCCTGGTACCAAAAAACAAAAACAAAAACAAACAAAACAAAAAAACAACTAAACCAAATGTAACTCTGTTCCAATCAATGTTTACTTTATATGCAGTTTTTCTTATTAAAATGTCGTGTGTGTGTGTTACTAGGGATTGAACCCAGGGGAGTTCTACCTCTGACCTGCACCCCCAGCTCTTTTCATTTTTTTATTTTGAAACAGGGTCTCACTAAGTTGCCGAGGGCTTCATTAAGTTGTTGATGCTGACTGCAAACATGCAATCCTCCTGTCTCTGTATCCCAAGTACTGGGGATTACAAATATATGCTACCACGCCTTGCTTAAAATTCCATTTAAAAAAATATACTTAGACAAAGAGTTCTGTTGCTAGGATAACTTGACATAGAATATGCACATTTCTTTTTTGACAGATTCTTCTTTTACAGGTTCCTTCTATTGTCTTGGCTTCCCTTCTCTGTGTGGTTTAAAGAGGGCAAACCAGACCCTTTTAATTGGTGCCATTCACTGCTCTTAAGTGCCTGTAGAGAAAACAGTAAGAAGATAAAGAATGCTATCTACTTTCAATGGACTTAAAAATCTCTGTGGATGGCTTCAAGAATAACATTTACAGAAAAATAAGTTAAAAATTAGGAGGCAAACTATATAAGCCTATTTTAGGGATATTTAAAATTAATAGAAGTTTATGATGAATGTGTGTTGTTGTTGGAAGAGATTTAATGAACTATCCCTACCAGCAGGGGAAGCGGGGGGAAGGAGTGGTGGGGATAAGAAGGGTTACTTAAACACTGCTTGGGAAAGGCCTTGAATTTCAAGGGCAGAATTTTATATTCTATATGATAGATAACAAGGACTAGTTATAGTTTTTTTAATAAGGAAGCATCAAGTGGAAAATGGCCTTATATTACTGGTGAGTGTTTTGGAAAGCATATTTTAAAATTTCTCATGTTTTGTTTGTTTAATTAAAAAAAGTAAATTATTTCAATTGGGAAATTTGAGCAATAGAAATATGTTTACTTTTCTGCCTTTGAACTCACGTATCTGAGGTTATATGCAATAAATGTATCTTTTCCCAATTTTTATGCTTGTACATACATATACAGATTCTTATACACATACAGAATTTAAACAAAATTGGGATTATAATGTCTGGAAAGATTTTGATGAAATTTCATTCTTTTTTATTTTGCTAGAATCTTTATGACTAGGAGCAATATCATTAGGGAAGGTAGATTGTGGTATCTTAGGATGTTAATGTGACAAACATTTCTTTAAGATGTTTGAATTGGTAATAAAGATGCCATATGGAATATTTCACTGGCTGCGATATTAAGTCATACTTATTATGGAGGAAAGTAAGAGTTGTCAGGATTGAGTGATAGAAGCAAAATGAATTAAGCAAATTAGGGAAAATATTCAAATTAATGATACCTCATGGAAAAAGACAAATTAAGGAGAATGTTAACATTTTTACTACCTCAAAAGTATAATGAAACAAAGATACTAGTCTACTTCTCCCACGTGGGTAGAAGAGGATATCACCCAACCAAATTGGATAACAGAAGATGAGATCCTAAGGGAAGACTTTGCATGAAGTGGAGAAGGGTTTAACTGCTAAGGGATACTGGGAAAGAAGAAGGAACTATGTCCTTACCACTGCCTTCAAGCTGTGGGGGGAATTTATGGCTTTTTTGTGTGAGATTCTTTGGATCAATAGTTGGTGAAAGTACCTTAAGTACCTTGTTCTTCTGAACATTCAGGTTAGCTTTGAGGACCTTTTTTTTTTTTTCCCCTTATGTAGTAGGCTCTGTTTTAACTCTAAGGGGTGACAGGGTATGAGCATTGTGGTCCTCATCTATGGGTTTATGAATCCTATCAACCAGGATTAGGCAATGAATTAATGTGAAAACCTTGAAAATCATTGATGGAAGTATATCCTCATGATTTGAACCTTTTCTATTTATTGAGGCTTATATTATGGGCCAGAATCTGGTAAATGTTCTGGGTACACTCAAAAGGAGTATGTAAGCTACTGTCATTGGGTGGAGTGTTCTATAAATGTCCATTAGGTCAAGGTGGTTAACTGTGTTGCATAAGTCTTCTGCATCATGTATCTTTTTTATCAGCTGTCCTATCAATTTTCAAGGCCACACATGGAAACTTCTAATTATAATTGAGAATATATGTTTCTCCTTGCAATTCTATTACTCTTGGCTTTGTGTTCTTCAAAGCTCTATTATTAGCACAGAAACATGTAGGAATTAGTATGTCCTTTAGAAAAGCTAACCCTAGATAATTATGAAATTATGTTTTTATGGCTTGTAACAATCTTTTCTCTGAAATACACTTTGTCTTGTGTTACTATAGCCATACTTTCTTTTTTTCTTTTGACTAGTGTTATCATGGCACATAGCTTTTCAGCCTTTATTTTTTTTCAATCTGTTTGTGTCTTTATTTAGGGTCTAGGTATCTATCAACAGATGAATGATTACCAAAAGTATATTTTTGTAGGTAGCATGTATTTTGGTATTATTTTTACATAAATATGATAACTTCTGGATTTTAATTTGGATATCAGACCATTAACATATAATATGGTTGTAGCTGTGAATAGGTTTAAGTCTATTATCTTGTTATGCGTTTTTGTTGTCCTATCTTTCTTTGTTCCCCTTTCTCACCTCTTCTGCCTTCTTTCTGTTTTGATCCTATTTTATCCCTTTTGTTGGCCATAAGTTATTAATTTAGTGGTTGCTCTAAGGGTTATAGTTACATATTTAACTTATTTGTCATAGTAACATATACATATTTAAATTTTATATTAACTTATACATTTAACTTACTTTCTGGTGATATTTTACTATTTCATGTATAGCATAAGTATCATGAAGTTATGTATTTCCATTTCTTTAGCATATTATTTTTATACATTTTACTGATATATATGGTATAGACCCCACCTTGCATTGTTACTATTTTTGTTTAAGCAATTAT
>PVLC010043761.1:0-12432 GCA_004027655.1 Graphiurus murinus
GCTGGAGATTGTCTTATCCTCTTTACTAGATCAGATTCCAGAGCTTAAATGGCTCCAAAAGACATAGGCAGAAACAAATGAAAATTTCCACTATCTGTGTTAGAATGCTGGGAGGAAATCACCAGCGAAAAGGATAGTTGTGGTTCTAGTTCATCCAAAGTCACTGATAGGAAACAGCCCATCACAAATGCACCTGGGGACACACACTATTTTGTAAATGTTTCTACATTGGGCTGTGTACTCTTGGTATTCAATTTTTATTATCTGAAGTCCTGGGAGCTATCATTGCAGTATGAGATCCTACCAACTTCTCAAGTAGAAGTATGTTTGTTCAAAGGAAAACTTATCTCTACAAACACCTGCTGGAGCAGATAACCTGTGTTTGGAAAAGCAGTCTCCTGCCTTCATGCCTTGACTCATGGCTCTCTGACTGTGCAGAGAGATCAGCCAGCAGGAGGAAAGGCCATGGCAGAGCCTGCGATGGCTCCAGGAAGAGGCGCAATCTCACAGTGTTCAAGCTAACAGCAGGCTCTGGTCACACTGTGTTCCTTGGGGTAACAGGACAGAGGAAGACTTATAACATTGTTATAGATATGGTGTTTTTTTTTTTTACTGATTATAACTATGCTAATCTAAAGATTCCTAATTTTGATGTTTGATAAAAAATGTGATAGTCAAGGAAGTGAACAAAATAATGCATTCTGATACCGGGGACATCTAGTAAGAATGATAAGAATTACGTATGTGTTTAAGCCACGTGGTAACTTGCTTATCTTGAAAAAGGTCTTAAGAGAAAGTGAGTTAGGCTTCTCAGAAAAAAAGAAAAAACAATATGGCTTGGATCCAGACACAGGAAGGCAAAGATAAATATGAAAGGCTTTTCAGTTCAGCATTTTAGCAAAGCCTTGTGAGGAAGAGGAACAGGCAGCGATATCCATAGTTAGGCTAAAATCCAGGATCCTCTAAATGCAAGTAAGCTTTGACTAGTTGCAGTCATCTTTTGGACCATGTCCACTTGCTCTGTATCTCCTTGAAAAAAATATTTTCAAATATATTCTCTAGGGTTAGATTGTTTTGAAAGACATCTGTGTTCTGTAGAGTTATAGCCCTGTGTAACACAGCCTGTTACTTATCAAACGTGAAGGCAAATTTAAGCAATGGCAGTTATAACAACTCTATTCTCTTTAGTTTTCTATTGTTTCTAGATTATTATTGCTCAGTGAGGCAAAGAAATAACTTTTATCGCCAATCTGAGTATGGTGGCATGTGCCCATAATCCTGGTACTTGGGAGGCCAAGACAGGAGGATTGCAGGTACCAGGCCAGCCACAGTAACACGGCGAGATTTTCAGCAACTAGCGAGACCCTATTTCAAACCAATGCAAACCAAAATAATAAATAAAATGGGCTGGGGATGTAGTTCAGATGTACAATGCCCCTGGGTTCAAACCCCAATATAAAAAAAAAAAATACTTTTATTCCCAAGAGTGGTGTTCGGTTGTAAAATAGATATGATGTACACCTGTAGATGTTTGCACTATTGCTGTCTCACTGGAACATAAACTTTTTCCATCATTTTGCTACCTACCACTGTTCCTTTCTTGAATGTGCAATCTTCTTTGTACAGTAATTACTCGATTATGTGAAAAATCATCAAACATTTATCTTGTGATATTTTTCCTACTGGACATTTGACAATGGGAATGCATGAGTAAGATGTAAGTCTTGCTCTAGGGAAAGCCTCACAATCCTCATGATAAAAGTTAATTTATTATTATCCAATTATTTTAAAATATATGTATGATATTAAATCATTTATCACACATTAGGTGTAGCTTCATGGTTGCAAAGCATATTTTCTTCCTACTTTTTCTCTCCCACCTCCTACTTACAAGAGACCATTAACACATAAAACATACCCTGATTTACAAAGTTGGAGCTCAGAAATTACACTTTAGTTCTCTCGAACACCATACTTCTTTCCTTTCATTTTTTTTTTTTTTTTTTTTTTTGCAGTACTGGGGATTGAACCCAGGGACGTTCTACCTCCGAGCTACACCCCCAGCCCTATTTTTTATCCTTGATTTTGAAACCAGTTCTCACTAAGTTGCAGAGTGCCTCACTAGGTAGCTGAGGCTGGCATCAAACTCGGATCCTCCGGTCTCAGCCTCCCGAATGCTGGGATTACCAGCATGCACCACCACGCCCGGCTTGTTCCTCTCATGTTCCCAGTAGCTCTCTCTTGGTAAAGAGTATCCTGAAGATAATGGACTGGCTAGAGGGAAGATGTATCTCTCATTCACCTACCCCACTCTTTCTTCGCTGAGATGGAGCTCCCCCCTGCAGAGGGGGAAGCAGGTTCCGCTAGGGACAGCGACCGAAGTCCCGCCACTGGCTCAGTGGCTGCTAAGGCCTGGGCTGAAGGAATCAGAGAGGGGCACAAGTCCCAGGTCCCCAGTGCCTCTTGGCATGACTGCTGCTTCTGACAGTGGCTGACACACGTCACCACTGCCACCGTGATGACAGGGGACACCTGCTCAGCCCTTGCAGGAAATTCTTGGTATTTATTTCTTTGAGGCACCAGAACATTACAATTTCTGGTTATACATCAGTTTTGCTCTGATTTCTTTTAAATGGTCTTTTTAGTGCTGTCAGGGAGAGTTAACACTGACCACTGTAATGGGGCGAAATTGCCCTGGGGATGAAAGTCTCCTCTGGCCGGAGTTTATGCCACTTTGCAGCTCCAGGTTGGAGGGAAGCATTACTGTTCTTGGAAACAATGAGTGAAGCTACCTCTGTTGGTGTCAGCGGAGGATTCCTATTGCAGGGTTCTGTAAGGGGCAGTGCTGCCCATCTGCAATCTCAGCTACTTGGGAGGCTGAGGCAGGAGGATTGCACATTCAAGGACAGATCCAGCAACTTAGGAAAAACTTATCTCAAAATAAAAAAATAAAAAGCGCTGGTGATGTAGCTCAGTGGTAGAAAGACCCTGCATTCATTCCCCAGTACTGAAGGGAAGAATTGGAGGATCCTCATTCCCCAAGTTCCTGTAGCTACCCTTGGTCACAGAGCTAGCCACAGACCACATGGCATCTTGTCTTTTTCTTTTTTTCTTCTTCTTTTTTTTCTTTTTTTCCTCTTCATTGCATGATGTTTTTCTCCCATGGACCACTTTTATTTTTTTCATTTTCATTTTTTTTTTGGAGGATAAAGCACTGGTCTTTTTTCACAAAGAATTATTTTGCAGTTGATGGAAATTTTTACACTTTGACCGAGGCCATCTTTTGGAAAAGCTGTTGTGTCTGACTTGTAGTTTAATTGGCCTCTTTAGCAGAAGACATTGCACTCCGAATTCGAGATTACAAAACCAGCTGTCCAATTCTTTTGAGAAACCATTCACCCTCATTTTCTGATAATGTGGCTTTGGGCATGGTGGCATTGTGAGCCCTTGGAATCCACAATAGCATTAAAAGACCAGATTTCATTTTGTATCCTGTAACTTGTTGAAAATTATTTTAAAATGAACCACATTTTGACACGCCATTATTTGATGGGTACTTTTTGAATAAATTATCAGTGGAAGAACTGATAATAACTTAGCTTGGAGGAAATTTAAGGTTAACCATTAGATTTGATTTAAAAAACAACATGGGTCTATTTGTACATTCTCTTATGTGATAAGCGTATTATGCTTACACAGGACACTGAAAAGAAAGAAAGAAAAAGAAAAACCAGCCCAGCACACTGAGCAACGGTGGTGAGAGTGAATGAAAGACCCCACACTGTCACTGTCTGCACTGGGCTGCCACTGGCTCTGTGGACCTCACGGAGGTCACCCTGCTCCAGGTGGGAGCACCACTCTCATCTGTACAGAAGCACTGGGTGGAGCTTAGTGATGTCTTCCACCATTTGAGAATAGGGCAGCCTCAGCAACTTAGGGAGCCCCCCCCCCCCAAGCAAGAACTCAGTGAGACCCTGCTTCAAAATAAAAATCACAGAGGGCTGGAGGCATAGCTCAGAGGTTGAATGACTCTGGATTCAATCCCCCGTACCGCAAAAAACAAGGATGGATGATACACCATGTGTCTATTTAGCAGAGTAGAAAAGCTCCTACTCATAGGTAGCTCACGTGTATTTGTTGGCTAAGTGAACATTTTAATTAGTCTTAGTGTTGCCTTCACTGCTTCTAACCACTACCTTCATGACACAGTCAAACTTGCTTTTTAAGTCAGTATTCATTCGTGCGGCTATAATCTAAAGATTGACCATGTGACTTACAGGAAAGAAGATGCATTTCCTTACAGTTTCTCTTGAGTCCATGTGAAGCCCGGGGCCTCGAATTTCAGGGCATGGTGGCAGGAGGCGAAGGGAGAGCACATGGGCTGTGCTCCTCACATCATGGCGGTCAGCAGCAAGAGACAGAGCCGGGGGAGGAGGAACCAGTTATAATCTCCAAGACTGCACCCCGGAGCCATCTCCAGCCACACCCTCCGGGCTCAATGGCTGCCACCCAGGCAAATCCATTGCAATGGAGTCATCCACCGCTGGGCTTAGCGCAATCACAACTCATTTCATCAGCTCTAAACATTAGCGAGGGAGCTTTTTAGGGGACATCTTATATCCAACTATAACAGGGGGATACAGAGGACTGAATTGCTGTTCAATTCAATACTTGGGGATTTTTTGGGGGGGTGGGGGGAGAATAGCCCAGACTCCAAGTGTTCCTTCATTCTTAAAAAAAGATTGAAGAATCTATCACCAGAAACTACATGAAATGCTGAAGATCCAAACGTAGCAGCTGCATGAGGTGCAAGCAAGAAGTGTTCGCTGTGGAAACATCGGGGCTTCTGCGGAGCGCTCTGAGGACAGATCTGAAGTAGAAAGAGGCATCATTATTCACAGGACTCCTGCTTTTTAAAGACCAAACAAGGGGCATGGAGGTGGAGAAGATACAGCAGAGTTCAGAACATGCAGAGGTGAAAGTTTGATGTCAATGTGCAGTCATTAAAACATTGCCCCCTGTGTAAGTACATCATTTAAAAGCAACTTTATTTTAGTCAGGCAGAATGGTGTATGCCTATAATCCCAGTACTTGAGAAGCTGAGACAGGAAGGTTGCAGTTTCTGGGCCAGCCTCAGCACCTTAGCAAGGCCCTGTTTTGAAGTAACAGATAAAAGTAGCTCAGTAGTAGACCTCCCATGGGTTCATTCCCCAGTGCCACTAAATAAATAAATACACATTGTTTATTTCTCATCAGAATGCTATGAAGTGGGGAGGGAGAAGTTTTTAATCCAGTAGATAAGCAAACCTCTGAGAGATGTGCATCATGGTTTACACCAAGTCTAAGACTAGAGTCTGGGACTTCTGATCTGCCCCATTCCTGCTACCACACACTTCTGTGATTTGAGACAGCTAATTTCACTGTGTGTGTGTGTGTGTGTGTGTGTGTGTGTGTGTGTGTGTGTGAAGGAAAACTGGCAAATATCGGCCCACACTTTTAGTAACAGATAACTTTAATATTTATTATATGATAGCACTTTAATATTTATTATATAATAGCACAAAAGAAGAAAAATCATCTAGAATACAGAAACAGCAACCACAACAAAAACTTGCTTTGAACAGCTAGCAGCTCAGTCTGCATTTATATTTTTTTATGTCTTTTTAGCAAATATATAAAAAACAAAAGATAGCATACGAGCCAGGCACTCTTTAGTTCTGTAGTTCGAGCATTGATTGTTCATTTGTCTTTATGTCTCTGTCCCCAAAGGAGACTGTAAAGATGACAGGCTTTTGGTACCTATTTTGAACTAATAATTGGATAAGATCAATTCCCTTACCAAAAGTAAGTGTAAAAAAATGCATATTGAGAATCATATCAGCCGATGGTTATCCACCTGCGTTTGCAACTTCTACAACCTACGAGGCTTGAAGCTCTGCGGAGTCTATACAAACTTCTTTTTGTAACAGAAGCAAGCCCTGGCACTTGTGTGATGTTGGTAAGTTCTTAATTTTCCCATCCTAGCCTCCTCCTGGGAACAGCTCTGCCCTTTGAAGTATTGCTAAGAGCAGGCTCCTGAGAACAGGCGATGATGGCGGCATCTCGCACACAAAGAAACTGAGGAGTACTTGCTCTTCTTCTCCATCTTCTGCTTCATCCTCATCTCAGAACCATGATCACCCCACTGCTACCATGACTCCCTCTCGAGTTCCAGCCTTAGAGCCCGTGGGACTGAGGGCCACGTGGGGAGTGGGCCTGCTTTAACCAAGTGGGCTGATAACTAAGGCCACCATGCAACAAGTGAAAGTGAGCACAGAGAGCACGGGACAGAACTTGTAAAGTCATTGCCACCTTCATGTGCCAAATTCTCTCTTATCAATAAAATAATAATAAAAAATAAATAAATGAATGAGATATGAAAGTCATTGTTACAGAATTACTGATCAAATAAATTTGGAGAATTCTACAATAAGTGAATAAACCAGATGGCCTCGTTGACCCATTGAAGGTCTTGTCCCTTTGCCCTGTAAGTTCCTTGCACATCTGGTTTGTAAGATGAGATTCCTAGCCACCTTTCTGACACATGACTCTGGCAGTTTTTCGAAGCTGATTTGATTTCTAAAAGTCAGTGAAAACTAGAATACCAAGAAGCAGGCTCTCCAGCATCTTGAGCGATCACCTCTTAAGCCTTGGCTAGTCTCTGACTCCCTGGCCCACCCCTGACTTCTGGATTTGCACAGAGGGAGGCCGAGGGTTTTCCCTAGGTGGAGCTTGAGAAGCTGCACAGTCTTTGCCATGGGAGGCATCTGCTCTTCTTTCATTGTCCAAGCCCCCTATCTTTCTCTTCCTATAATCTACACCTCTCATTCCCTTTCCTCTCCTATTCCAGTACCCAGCTGTTATCTTTCTCCAATCTATCGCTTCTGTTCCTAAGGACTTTGTTGAAATATTCACTTTGTACCAGAAAAGGGTGGGGAATGAATAATCGCTCTTCATAAAAGGACCTGAGGGCCACATTTCCCCGATTCCATTGCCTTTGTTTCTCTCTCTGTATCTATCAGACAATGAAATGAGAAGCATTCTCTATTGTGTTTATTTATTGACATCATTTATCACTGTTGTAGTAGATAAGGGGGGAATATTCATCCATTAAAACTTTGAAGTAGAATTTTCTTATATAAATGCAAATTTTGAAGAACACGGTATAAATGCAATGGCTATATCATTCTCTATGAAAATACAACTAATGCACCACGCTGTGCTCAAGAACTCCCATCTCCTCATGACTTGGACATCGTCCTGTTGGCCTGTTGGTCCTTTCCACTTCATCTTCCCATTGCCTGTCTAGACTGATTCTTCTGGAAGGAAGTGGTTGTTCCCAGCTGTTTCTGACCCCATAATCCCATGAACACAATTATGTTTTTCATTTTACACTTTGACATTGTTACATAGAAAAAAAAAAAAAAAGCTCTTTACTTACATAGGGGTACTTCTTATCCATGGGGGTTGGTTCTAAGACCTCCCTCTTCCCATGGAAAACCCAAATTCTTGGATGCTCAATACTCTCTGTGAAATAGTATTTGTACATTACCTGTGTACATTCTTCTGTTTACTTTAAACAATCTCTGGATTTCATATAATACCTAACAGTGTAAATGCCGGTAAACAGTCCTTATCCTGTCTTGCTTAAGAAGTAATGACAAGAAAAGGTTCATATAGGTTCACACATAGATAAGATTGTTTTTTTTTTTTTTTTTTCAAGTAGTTCTACGTGCATTTTGCTGAATCTGCAGATGTGGAACCCGTGCATACAGACAGATAACTTGATTTTAGGTAGTTAAGGTTCCAAGTTCCTGTTCATATTAAGAATTGTTTGTGTAGATGGTCTTTGCAATAAGAGATGGAGAGAAAATTCCAAAGTCTTTGAAGAAAAAAGGAGGAGCTTTGTAATGTCTATCTCCACTCTTCTGACTATGATCTCAGTTCTTCATGAAATGAGTCCAGATCCAAGTTCAGTGAACTGCCCCATCCTTTAAGCCCCAGCTCAACCTTGTCTAACAGCACCATGGGACATCCTGGCTCTAAAGAGAAAGGAGTCTTTCTCTTTAATTTTAATTTGTTATGCAAGATTTTTTTGAAGATCAGTTAATTTCCCTCCCTCCCTCCCTCCCTCCCTCCCTCCCTCCCTCCCTTCCTTCCTTCCTTCCTTCCTTCCTTCCTTCCTTCCTTCCTTCCTTCCTTTTGCAGTACTGGAGATTGAACCCAGGGGCATTCTACATCCGAGCTACACCCCCAGTCCTATTTTTATTCTTTATTTTTGAAACAGGGTCTCACTAAGTTGCAGAGGGCCTCACTAAGTAGTCAAGGCTGTTCACACACCAGGATCCTTTGGTCTCAACCTCTCAAGTCCTAGGATTACAAGCGTTTACCACCACGCCCGGCTTCAAATTTCTTTAATTTTTATCTGTTTTCTTTTTTTCATTTTCAACACTGAACTATGAAGTCTTGCCTGTGTGCATCTATCTCTTCATTCCTCCCCTCAATACATACTTTGTTTATCCCTTGTGATTTGCCAAGCAGGGAATGAGTATGCCTTGAGTAATGAGATAGATGCCTCTCCTGGCCTCCAGAGATTTAACAATTTATTGGGAACCCTGGCTGTCAAGAAGTAAATAATGTGATATATTAGTATTACAAAATATAAAATATCATTAAGATTATAAATAGGATGCTGTGATTGGGAATGAGGATACATTTGTTGAGTTGAATCCTTGGAGTTCTGGGAAAAAAAAGCTAGACATAGGGAGATGTTAGCAAAATAAAACTTGGAGTGCAGTGAGGCTAGCGAGGAACTGGGGAGGTTTTTTTTTTTTCAAATAATAAAAGCAATAACATGACTATGAGATTGACACATTCTTGAACATTGCTGGATTTTAGGAATATTCACTTTTTAAGACTTTCGAAGAGTAAATCCTCTCTCTTTTGACCATGCCAAATAAGCTTCCATTATTTACTTAGATTTTATTTTCATACATTAAAGTACATTGTCACCTAAGGAAAGGATAGAAGTCATATGTCATGTCTTCCTTCATACTTTCAAAAATTAGTATGCAACGTCATTTTTATGAAGTCCTTAAGGTTCTAAGGAATCCCAAAATGCCTCAGGAGGAACACTTTGTTCTGAATCTTGGAGTTTTAACATCTCCACACTTCTCCTGTCTCTGCCATGCTCCTGGGCATTTGGAGCCACCTCTTATGTCTGTTGGAGTGAGAAATGGAAATGCTAGCTTGGTGACAATGTGTTGCATGGACTCAGCCCACAGGAATGTCATTAGTGTCATGCTCTGTCTTCTTGTCTGCAGCAAGTTATGCTGCCAGTAAAAACATAATCCTGTAATTCAGAATGTTTTTGCTAGATTTCAGACACTTAAAAATCCTAACAGAGCTTTCAGTGAGCTGTGTCGTAGCTTGCTTTCTTAAACAGCATATGCATTAATCTAATGGCAATCAGTATTACATGGAACAGACTTAGATTTCTACCACAGTAACATGAAATATGGTAAAATACATGCCATCTGTAATATAAGAACACAAATAGGCTACCAACTTAATACACATGTTACTAACTATACAATATATATGTCTTTTATATTGGGCAACTATTGAATATACATTTTTCATGCTGAGACCTAGATTTTTTATTGTGAGTATATAAGTTTGGCTTTGGAAGCAATTACTTGAAGCATCAAAATGACCTTTTTGTTCTATAAATAGTAACTTTATGACTAAGCATTTGCATATTGAATATGTTTTATTCTTTAAGTATATTCACGCTCATTTATCTAGTTCGAATAGCATATTGGCCTTTAGGTAGGCAAAGGCTTATGCATGTTAAATATATTCTAAGTATTTGGTATCAACTCTGTAAAATTAAAATGCTTTAAAATACAGTAGTAAAAGGAGTTAGAAATTGGTTATTTGTACAGTACTTTCCATGCCATAGCTACTGTGTCAGTAGTACTACATGTCTATGTAACTGAATCTCATAACTGAAAAAAAATAGTCCCCTATGTGGTCCTCATTTTATAGATGAAGAAATCATGCTCTGCAGGATTCACTGTTCAGCCAATACTGAAAGGGAGTCAACCTTCATCAAAATTAATACTCAAAGCTGGGCATGCCTGGCCACACAATACTGTTTTCATTACCACATTGGTCTAAAATTATTCTGTAACTTATTTTATAGTGCACTGATAGAACTAGATTATAATACCATTTGTCTCTCAGACTTATTTAGTTCATATAATGGATACATACAGTTATTTTTTCCTTTCTTTTATTTCAATGGTCTTCTATAGGAAAAGCCCACAGCATTATCATCTCTATTTCTGACTCACATTAAAATGCAGAAAAAAACAGATCTGAATAATTAGTCTTCCAAATCCTGGACTCTCTCTGATGTATTACATTTTTCACTTCTCTGAGGATTTTCAGCACACTGAATTTATAATTCTGAGTCATGAGATTGACATTTTTATTTTAAAAATTTACATGGTATTCACCCTACAACTACTTACTGTAAAGGAAATAATTTCGCTATATCATACTTGAAAAGAACCAGATGAATGCTATTTGGTAAATACTTTGAGGTTGATCAACAACAGATTTGCTTGAGTTTATTCAAATGCAGAGGTACATCAAATTGGACATCAATTTGCAAAGACCCTAGACATTGTGTTGGAGTTTCAAGGCCAGGCAACATACTGACCAGAGGATTCCTGATTGAGGGCTAAGGGGCTTGGAAACACAATGGTTACTTCAGCGGCCATTATCCGGCAGCAGCATGGGCCAGGGGCCAAGCTGCAGAAGCATTTCCCTGAGAGTCTAGAGGCTGGAAGCCTGAGGTCACGGAGGCAGCAGCGCAGTTCCTCCTGAGGCCTCTCTCCTGGGAGTGCAGATGGCATCTTCCCATGACCCTTCCTCGCCTTCTCTCTGTGTGACTCTGTGTCCTGATGACCTCTCCTTTGGACACAAGTCATATTGGATTAGGGCCCACTAAACGACCTCATTTAACCCTAATTATCTCTTTAAAGTGCTTATCTCCAAATACAGTAGCAAGCTGAGCTCCTGGGTTAGAACTTCAACATGGGAATTTGTGCCTGTTGGTGTGGGAGGGGGCACAACTCAACTCACAATGGTCTTAAAACCACAAGGCCCATCTTATCAAGGGGTAACAGCTGTCAACTGAGGGTTTGCAAGCTATGCAAAGCAGGCAGGCTCTCAGTGGCCCAACGTCTGCTAGTTTGGGCTATTTTTAAAATAATTGGATGTGTAAAAGTTTGAGTTTGGTGCCAGCGACTTTTGAGTTGATGGCTCTCAGCCTGAAGTGAAGAAATAAACAGCCTGGGAGTCAGCACAAGGAGGACTCCTTGGTCCATTTATATAACACACTGGTGAATGCCCATCAGATCTGCACCAACCCTGGCTCTGCAGGATGGGGCATCTTGCTTAACACAGCAAGCACCCCCATCGGAGCTAGTTCCCTTTTAATTTCATTCTTGTTGCTGGTATTGATAAAATTTAGAAGTCTTGTCAACAGCAAGGACATCTGGACCTGGATTTAATTGGGTTTATCCTTACTCAGTTTTGAATAATCATAGGAAGTTTTGAGTAACACTACATGTGTCTCATCTAGAACTTAGTGAGACCCTCTTCCAAAATACAAATACTATGAAACATTTGCCTCCCGCCTATGGTGAGTACTGGATTAAAGTGCCTCTTTTTTATGAATAGAAAGTCACCATGGACATAAGATGTGCATTATTTCCACTGAGACTTGAAAGGGCAAAATCATTTCTTCATATACTCTTATGTAAGGTACATTGTTATCATACATCATGGTGAGATTTACAGCGATACATAAATACACGCATACATGCTTGATGTGTTTCCTTCCACATCCCATCCTGCTCTTCCTTTATTCCTCTCCTTACTTATTAATGTGTTTGGTCATTGTTCTGATCAGTGTTCTCACCTCTGGACCTAGTGAGTCAGATCAGAGCAACTCAGAGGAAGGCAGATGTATTCGCTCCGTTTTTGGAGATTTCAGAGTTTCAGTCCATATCAGTCCTTGTTTGCAGAGCTCAGGACTTAACAGTGGGAAGCAGAGAGAAGGTGAGAGCAAAGTTCGGCTCTCACATCTTGGAAACTGCAAGCAAGAGCAAGCAAGCAAGGGGATGCAAAGACACAAGCACCAGTCCCTACAGCTACACCCCCAGGAACCCACCTTCTCCAGCATCACCCCACCTGCTCCAGTTACCACCCAGTAAATCCATTACAGTAGATTTATCTAATGATGGGATTACAACCTTCATGATTTAATTATCTCTCTTCTGAGCATTAACACATGAGCTCTTCAGGACACATTTATGT
>PVLC010043762.1:0-12552 GCA_004027655.1 Graphiurus murinus
GAGGTGTTGGGGTATGAGGGGCCCAGGAGAAGCCTGAGGGGACATGGGCTGCCCTGCCCACCTCCCTCCGGCCCTGGGGGCACCACCTGTTCCGGAAAGAAGCCGGGCTGCACGGGCACCTTGCGTTGGTTCTGTGGGGACCCGGCCAGGCTCAGCCCGACACTGAGCAGCACGAGCAGCAGCGGCAGCAGCATCATCCTCTCGGCCGAGGCTGTTCAGGATGCGGCACGCTGGACGTGGGTGCCTGTCGACTCCGCTCGGCTGCATATATATATACTCCTCCAGGACTGGGGCAGCCCAAAGAAAACAGCCAACGCCTCTTCCTGCACCCCCCACCAGAACCAATGTGTTTGGATAACCGGGGCTCTGGGGCGGGCCTCTGTCAGCCCTGGGGCACCGTGCTGTTTCCACTGAAAAGGTCAGAGGGGGCCCTGGGGCTCGGCTGCTGGAGGACTTGACTCCGGCACTGAGTGGCCTTTATGGCTGCACTGCAGAGCTCAACTCCAGGACACGTGCCTGGCTCCAGTGGACTCGGGAGTCGGGATCCTGATGTCTCAGCTACCTGCAGTGGTGGTGGTCGGGGGTTACATAGCTCTTCTGGGGAGAGGTCTCAGCTTCCCTGGCTCTCAAGGAGCCCCGGCCCTGTTAGAAACAGATTTTAGGGGAGTATTAAATAAAGACTCATGAACTCAAAAGTAACTCGACAAGGCACTTTACTTCTGTGCAGAAGGGGACGTGCACACCGTAAAATTGGGGCAAGCATGCTGTGCGGGCAGTCCGAGCTCGCTTTTATCTTCCCTAATGCACAGCCCACTGTGTCATCCCCCCTTGGCTGGGGTGAGACCTCACAATTTAACTCAGTTGGACAAGTTTTTTTTCTTTAGAATAAAGGAGAAATAGGAAACCTATACCTCTGAGAGCAAATAGACTACATATAGACTCGTGTACCAGAAAGTTACAAAAGCTGCTGTGACGAGATAAAGACCAGTCAGTTTTTATATGATCTTATAACTTCGATAAAAAAGATTGTTTTTCTTTCTTATAATTTTTCTCTCTTTTATTATACGTTTCTCTTCTTTTCTTCAAAGTCTGTGGACGTGAGCTAACTTTCGTGATCTGAGTCTGTAAGTAGAAAAAAAAGGTTATTGTTGTGTGGGGGTGGAGGCTGTTTGTTGATGGCTGTCTCTTTAAATCTCTGGATCGTACAGCATGCTACCAAAATTGTTACTCCTATAACAATGATAAGGAAGGTCAGGACAGATGTCATTATTCCCTTTCATTTGCTGAACATAGTTCCATTAGATTAATGAAGGGATCATCTCTTCCTGAATTTTTAGTGAGCTCATTTGCTAGGTTGGTTTATCCTTGTAGAGCTAATCTATTTTCCCATGTCATTTGGCTAATAACATCTAATTGTTTAGCTATTCCTTTTATAGCATTTTTAGTATAGTTGAAAAAAATCTCTATTTATGGTAATATAGTTAATCTATTCTACATTTAAAAACAAACAACATAGCATATAATTTAGCATATTGACTACTATTAGCCTGCCCATTTGCTTATTACAAAGGTTAGCCACGACTATGTCTTGTTTTTCACAGATTTGGCAGAGCTATCTGTAAATCAAGCGTCTTATCTCTTCTTTAGGTGTCTGGTGGTCCTAGACCTGCAAAATCTCAAGAGGGTCAGGTTCCATTTTATAGAATTTTATAGAGACTCAGAATTTTTGGACATCAATGCCATGTTATTTCTTCTGTGACCCTAAAAGCAGACACACCATTATAAGTTGTAACGTAGAATATAGAGGGGAGCCAAAGTCAGAAGATATATAGTTAAATCATGTGGGCGGTCTTTTAAATGGCATTATGAGTATGGCTCTTTCAATCCTAGAATAGCACACTTGTTTCCAGTTAAACTTTCCTGTTGGGTATTCAAGACCAAGCAGGTAGCCCTTTGGGGGGGGGTCAACATAACTTTTTATAAAATTATTTTACTGTTAAGGTCAGTCAAGGCTCCTCAGGGTTACTCTTACGGACTTTGTGAGGCTTTTCTTCTACCAGTTGTGCTATCTGCAAGGATGGGTCATGGTCTTCCTGACCATTTGGCGTCCCTTCAAGCCTAGGGGACATTTTCCTTCTCCATTGACCCTCCTTTTTACAGAATATGTGCTGGTGGCTCTTAGTCGCTGGGGTCTTCACAATCTCCCCCATTGTGAGGTCAGGTGACTTACCAGGATTTGCAGGGCCCTTAGGAGTCCCACCATTCATTCCCTGGGTTCCATTTGACCTTGGAGGGCGAGGGTCAAAATATTGGCTGTTTTCTCCTTAGCCCTTTTATTTCCTGATTGTTCTCTAAGTCTTAGTTGTTGAACACCCAGGAGGTCAGTTTCACCTGTCCTTTTAATGAGTAAGGTTCAACATTATAGTCTGTTTTCTAGGTGATGGCTATCAAAACATTGTTTAGGTTATTTTGTTAAAAGTTGTACATCTGGAATGTTAACAGACAACAATTACAAAGAAATGCAAGGAAAATATAAAACGAAACTATTGGGTCAGACAAGCCCAACCTATGAGAGTAAACAATGTTCAAGATCTCTAGGTAGTCATGTTTACTGACCCATCATCACTTGCTGGCAATAGAGCCGCTGGGTTTGAGGTGGGCACAGTCTTAAAGCTGACATTTGGGTTATCTAGTAGGATGGTTTGATGTCTCCCATTTTCCCAGAACTTGGTCAGGAACCATCCTTCGGTTCTAATAGGACCAGTCCTTGGTGGGGAACAAACAGTAATAGGTTGCCCTAGTGTAAACTTTTTGGCTTCAAATAGTAAGTTACAGCGGCAGCGACTGTTTAGCAGCTGCTTTGACAAGTAGGCTGCTGGCTGCATTGTGTCTTCTAATACCTGTAAATTCTTCCAGTGCTGTATCTCAGTTTTCTTTCTTTTTTTTTTTTTGTGGTACTGGGGATTGAACTCAGGGGCATTTTACCTCCGAGCTATACCCCCAGCCCTATTTTTTATTCTTTATTTTGAAACCGAGTCTCACTAAGTTGCGGAGTGCCTCACTAGGTAGCTGAGGCTGGCCGCGAACCCGGATCCTCCGGTCTCAGCCTCCTGAATGCTGGGATTACAAGCGTGCGCCACCACGCCTGGCTTGTATCTCAGTTTTCATGCACATATGATTTGAGCTATTTTTCTAAGTTAGGCAAATTTAGTACAGGAGCTGTGATGAGACTTTGTTTTAACTTCTTGAATACAGTTTGCCACTCTGAGGTCCAAGTCAAAGGCCCTGTCTCTGTTTTTTTTTCCCTCATGCCGATGCCAGTCAGCTAAGTTGGACAAGCCTGGAGGGAGAAAGTGTGGCTTGAGAAAAACAAAGACAAAAGTTGCTTAAGAAGGAGAAAGACAAGGGATAGATTCAGGAGGGCTGACAGTGAATACTGCCGCGCCGAGTTTACTTTTCAGGGTGTTTTTATACAATCATACACGGAAGATCATCTGAGAAAAACATCAGAAGAAAAACATCAGGCAATTTTGATTCATACTACAGAAAAACATCACATATAAAGATTAAAAACATACTCTTACAGAAAATCTCCTTGTTTTAGGAAAACACATTATTCCCGAAACCCTATAGCTATATGTTAATATTTTACCTAACCTATTATCTAAAAGTATATTGTATACTTCTGCCCAAGTTTACCATTCAATTGACTCTTTTCATTAACCCTTAAGAAATATTAACCTTATGAAATCCTACTAACTTTGTGGCCAGCACTTACGCGCACACCTGCCGTCCATGGTCAGCACATAGTTCTTTTTGCACTCTTGGCGTCAGCATAGAATGTACTTCAGACAGACGTGGACTGTAAACAGACCTTAGACCCTTAACTCTTTCGTACATCATGGTCTCTGACAGCCTCATATAGGGATTTTGCTATTGGTCAAAAATGTAGAATTAAAATAAAATGGAATTCTTCCATTTCCAGTAATCCACATATCTGTCTTCAACATCTGGAATCCCCAAAGCTCAAAACAGCTTATTTCTGATTTGACATCAGACATTGGATGCTTTGGCTGATCTGAAATCTCAGATATGTAATTTTGTGTTTTGTTTTTTTTTTTTGAAAATCCCTTTTTTTTCTTTCTTTTTTACAAAAGTTTATTCTTAAATTTACAACAGACTTTAAGACAGCACTTCATTCTAGCTATAGGTGGCAAAAGATGTTATAGCAGAGAATCCAACTGTTTAAATAGGAGTGGAATCAAGGGTCACCATCATCTCAGGAGATTATTTTTTGCCAGATTTCTTAATTCCACCTGTGGCCAGAGGACCCTTCCCCCCTCACCCAGCCTTTGCTTTTAGCTCCTTGAGTTTCTTCTGCTCCTCCTTTTGCTTCTGCTTGAAAGCCTTATCTTCCTCATCCATCTCCTTGGCCTGTTTCTTGGGCTGCTTCAGGGGCTTCTTCTTGCCACCTTCACGGCTGGACATGGCAACCCATCTCCTGCAAATCCCTTTTTAGAGGAGACCTTATACCCACACGATGCGAGGTGGCTCAATATTGTAATAGTGTTTAAAAGGCACTGTCCACAATCTAGGCTAGCTATAAGAAAGTTATCCACATATTACAGAAGAACTTCATGATTCAACTGCAACTCTTCCAAGTCCTTTATTAGACTTTTATTAAACAGAGCAGGGGAGTTTTAAAATTCCTGCAATAAAATATCCCAGCAATACTGGGAGGTTAGTGGGGTCTTGTAATTTAAAAGCAAACAAACAGTGACTGAATATTTGTAGTGGGATTTGGAGGAATGCATCTGGTAAGTTCAGTGCTGTAAACCAGCCATAATTGCCTAGTATTCTAGTCAGCAGAGTGCAGGGGAATGGGTAAAGCTAGATCAATCTATATTTTTAAAATCTGCACAGAAAAGGTTGGATCTCTGCTATTTTCTTCCTAAGGAGGTATTATGTCTTTTGGGGAAAGGCTATTCCTTCCTTATGTAAATGCCGATGGGGGTAGTGGTGATCACTCTTCCTAGGGTCACACCAGCCCTTTTGACCCTACTCACTTTTTCTTTTCTTTTTCCAAAGACCTCTTCAAAGTGAGCCATTTTCTTTTCCTGTTTAGCAAAGGAAAGTTAGGACCAGAGTGCATTTTCTAGTAGTACCTGCAAATTAAGTCGCTGCTTCTCAGGGGAAAAGGTTAGATGAGCATTTGACTCGCACGAGTTTCGTCATATGAGAGGCATCAGTCTCCACTGTCAATTTTTGCCCAGGGCTGCATCGCGGGGCTCTTTCTTTAGGATACCTTTGCAGAGGCATCCAACAAACATGTTGGCTCTAGTGTCGGTTTCTTCCAAGCACTACGCGCCTTAAAGGGAACACAAATTAGCTGTGAGGGTAAATGTTAATTTCTCCCTTCACTGAAACTTTTTTTTTCTTAATGTCCAGGCACTCCGTCCAATCAAAGTGTTTTTTTTTTTTTTTTAAGCAGCTTTACATCAGAATATCCCTGGCAAATTTGCTCTAGAGATTTGGAGCACCCCTCACAACACTTAGGAAAGTTAGAGTCTTGTTTTACTCTCTCTGCAGATGCTAACAGGTCCAGAAGGCAGGTGTTTGCACAGGGGAGGACCGCCGAAGTGCCTGGAGGCTTTGTTTTTATTTGATCACAGAGGCAAAATGCAGAGCCCCAGCTAGGAGTGTCTGCTGGTAAGATTTATGCATAGGAGGGAAGCCACACAGGCGACCTTTCAAACTGTAGACTGGCTTTCTTCCTTTCTCCCTTACAAGCGAGGTAGTGCAATTTGCCTTTCCCTTGGAAACTGATGTTTTCCTTGCCTAGTGAATCTTAAAAGGGGAGACTTTTCCCAGTCTAGGGTTGCCCAGAGGCGGGGATTGCTGCCTGAATTCTCCTCTCCAGCCAGTGGGCTTGCACCAGGAGAATGTTGAGGCAGGGATCCGGGCTGAGGTGCCTCCCCCATATACACACGGCTGCTGTGTGTACTGGGCTCTCCTGGCTATCATGACACAGATCAAAGCCAACTGCTGAAATCCCCCACCAATATTTCTGTAAAAGTGGATGAGTTTTCCCAGGGCTCTTTTCTGTAACAGGAGGACTCAGGCTCCACCCAGTGGCCATCCTGGGACATGACGGGCCATGGCTGCAGGAGGCGGTCGCGCCAAAGACCTGGCTTAGGGATGAGCTGTAACTGGTTTAAATTCTTCCAGATCCAGAGCACTAAAATTTAGGAGAGCTGACTTCTGGCCAAGCTGAGAGCCGGAGGATGCCATCCACACCCTGTAAAGGTTTCGGTCTTGGTATCCCCACTTCCCTGTGGACACTGGATTGCTGCTATGAGGTCACTGATTTTCCTCTTTGATAGACATGACCAAGGTAGAAAAATCTCTTTACTTATGCAGAGTGATTGACTAAATTGTAAAATTTCAACTATTCTAAGAGGTTTATAGTGGCCTATTGTGGTGGTTTTAATTTGTATTTCCTTAACGACCAATGGTTCTAAGCTTCCTTCATGATTGCCATTTATATTACTTAGTTGGTGAAGTTGAAATATCTGGCCCATGATTTTTTTGTGTGTGTGTGTGGTACTGGAGATGGAACCCAGGGGCATTCTACTCTGAGCTAGAGCCTCAGCCCTATTTTATTCTTTTATTTTGAAACAGGATCTCACTAAATTGCAGAGGTTGACCACGAACCTATGACCCTTCTATCTCAGCCTCCCAAGTACTGAGATTACAAGTATGAGCTACCATGCTTCACTGGCCTATGTGTAGAAAAGACTGTATTTTCAGATGACTCTAAAACTCAGAGAAGAATTGCAAACATAGCAAAGAACTTCTATATACCCTTCATTCAAGCTCCCTAGGATTAACATCTTACATAACCACAAAACAGTGCTGAAACCCACATTAATGAGAGCTGTTTGATTAGCTAGGAACATACCCTTCCTCTGTTCCGAGGTCGAATATGGGATTCCATATCACATTCGGCTGTCATGTCTCCTCCAAGCTGTGACAGGATCAATCAGCATCTTTCAGGATCTTTAGATTTGTTTTTAATTGACGCTTTATTCTAAGGAAGCTGTAGACACACATGCTCGCATGTAAGAAATGGCATGGAGCTGTCTGTCACCCCATGTGACATTGCCCAGAACAAAGCATAGCATCATAATCAGGGGACTGTAAAGGACGAGGTCCAGATAGGAATGTCTGCGAGCCGGGGACTCCCTGTGGCCCCTCCCCGGCCTGCTGCTGGGTCGCTCTTGCAACTACTGATCCATTTCCCATGCGCGTACCGTTGTCATTTAAGAGTGTTTTATAAATGGAATCTCACAGTACAGAACCTTTGGGATGTCTTCTATCTATCCATCATCTATCTGTCTATCTATCTATCTATCTATCTATCTATCTATCTATCTATCTATCTACCTACCTGTCTATCTATCTATCTATCTATCTATCTATCTATCTATCTATCTATCTATCATCTATCTACCTATCTGTCTGTCTGTCTGTCTATCTATCTACCTATCTCTATCTCTTGAAAGCCATATAAGCTTTTGCAGGAATGAGGTTTTCCCTTTTTATCATGGGTAGTTTGCAATGGTGCAAACACACCCCTGTTGGTTCACCCATCCACCTGTTGAGAGACATCAGCTATTATGAACAGCGTGTCTATAAACATCTGTCTACAGATTTTTCTGTGAACATGGGTCTTTTTTTGCTCCAGGAGAAATACCCAGTAGTACAATTGTGGGGTAGTATGACAGCTGCATGCTTAGTTTTATGAGAATCTGCCAAACTGTTTCCAGAGTAGTGGTACCGTTTTATGCAGCCACCAGCAGTGCGTGAATGATCTCCTCTCCGTATCTTCTCCAGCAATGGGTGGTATCATTCTTTATCTTAGTCCTTCAGATGGGCGTAGAATGCTGTCTCATTGTGGCTTTAACTTGCATTTCCCCAAGTACTAATTTTGCTGAGCATTTTTTTCTGCACTTATTTGCCATCTGTGTATCTTCTTTGGGAAATGTCTTTTTTAATCTTTTGTCCATTTTTCTAACTGGGTTGTTTGTTTTTCTACTGTTGAGTTTGAGAGTAGTTTATATCTAGAGTACTTAATATCTAGGGCATTCTATATTTATAGAGAGCATCTATATTCCAGATACGGGCCCTTTGTCATGGATATAGCTTGCCAACACTTTCCCTCAGCCTGCCTTTTCATTCTCCTAAAAGTCTCTTAACAATTCTCTTATCAATTTTCATTTTCTTAACATTCTCTTAACAATATTGCAGAGAAAAATGTTTTTGATTTTGTTCAAGTCTGATGTATAAATTTTTAGTTTTATGCATTGTGCTCTTCGTGACTTATAAAAACTCTTTGCAAAACCGTAGGTCCCGACAATGTTCTCCTGTGTCTTTTCTACAAATTTTATAGTTTCATGTTTTACTTTTTTTTTTTTGCGGTACTGGGGGTTGAACTCAGGGGCATTTTACCTCCGAGCTATACCCCCAGCCCTATTTTTTATTCTTTATTTTAAAACCGGGTCTCACTAAGTTGCGGAGTGCCTCACTTAAGTAGCTGAGGCTGGCCGCGAACCCAGATCCTCTGGTCTCAGCCTCCCAAATGCTGGGATTACAAGCGTGCGCCACCATGCCCGGCTTCATGTTTTACATTTAGTCTATGATTGATTTTGCATTGAAACTTTTATAAGGTGTGAGGCTTAAATTGAGTTTCTTTTTCTTTTCCTTTCCCCTTTCCTTTCCTTCCTTCTTTCTTTCTTTCCTCCTTCCTTCTTTTCTTCTCCAACTTTCCTCTCTCCTATCCTCCCTTTCTTCCTTTCTTTTTTGCCTGTGGATGTGTGTATTCGTTTTTCTGTTGCCGTGATCACGATACTTGTCAAGCACAACTTACAGCAGGAAAGGTTTATACGGGCTCATGGTTTCAGAGGTACAATCTAGAGTTGGCCAATTCCAAGGCAGACATTGTGGGGACAGAGCGTGTGGTGGAGAAAACCCACCCGCAGGCCATGGCAACTGGACAAAGGGCAAAAAGAGGGGCCAGGGACAATAGCAATTACACGATTCGTTGAAAAGTTCATCTTCCTTAGCTGGGTTGTCTTTGTGCCTTTGTCAAAAGTTCACCAGGCATATTTGTGTGGATCTGTGTCTGGGTTTTGTACACTGCCCCGTCGGCCTATGTGCCTGGGTCTCTACTAATCTCACAGGATCTTGATAACTAATTTTATAATCATATTTGAAATTTGGTAGACTGACTTCTCTCATTTTGTTCTTTTTTAAAATTGCATTAGTTATTTCAATATCTTGGCCTTTTTACGTGAGCCTTAGAATAATCTGTATTAGTCAAGGTTTTCTAGTGCACAGAATCCACAGATGATGCATACTATAAAGAGGGGCTTCTCCAACCAGCTTATACTCAGAAGCGGAGTAGTCTCAAGTGGCTGCCTGCACCTGGAGAGCTGGAGGAACCAGCAGCTGGTTGAGCTGTCCAAGTCTGGAGTCTTACGATAGGAGTGACCAATGATGCAGTCCCAGTCTAAGATGGAAAGGTCAGAAGACTCCCTGGAGAAGGATTGGTGAGTCTAATTAGAAGAGCAAAGGGGCTGAAGTCTAATACCCTAAGTGAGAGCAGACACACTTCCATTTAGGAAGAACCGAGCTTGCCTTCTTGCCACTTCCTCCTTCTTTCGCCCTTTATTACATCGGGGCCCTCAGCCTACTGGACAATGCTGCCCACATTCAGGGTGGGACTGTCCTCTCAATCTGCTATTCCACATGCCAATCATCTCATTAACACACTCCAAAGTCACAGCATTCTTGCTGCTGTGACTCCAAACAAGTGACCATACAACTTAGAGGAAGATTTATTTGCTCACAGTTCTGGAGATTTCAGGGGTTCATTCCATGTCAGGCAGAGTTCAGGACATGGCAGAGAAGGGCAGAGAGACAGAGAGACTAAGGACTCTGCTCCTCAAGGCCACACCCCCAGGGACCCCTCCTCATCAGCTGAGCCCCACCTCTAACATGGCTTCCTTATTTTTGAGATCAAGGGGGACATTCTAAATCAAAACCATAACAATTATGTAATCCTAGGTGTCTCTTTATCCAGTCAAGTTGACAATCCAGATTAACCATCATATAGTTTTACCCATGTCTCAAAAAAACTTTCTGGGAATTTGATAATAATTGCATTGAACCTGCATATCAATTTGGGGAGACTTCACTATATTGAGTCTTTTAGTCTACAAACATAGTAAATACATTCAGTTAGATATTCCTTGATTTCTTTTATCAGGATTGTGTAGTTTTTAGGATACAGAGCCTGCATCATCCAATTTACATCCAAGTATTCTACTTTTTAATGAGAGATTATAAGTGGTATTGGGTTTTAAGTTTGATGTCCACATGTTCATTGCTAGAAGTGAAATTGATTTTTGTGTCTTTATCTTGTATCTTGCCACCTTGGTGAGTTAATTTATTAACTCTGATAGTTTTTGTTGTTGTTGTTGCACCCATAACATTTTTTATTTTGAAACAGGATCTTGCTAAGTTGCTGAGGCTAACCTTGAATCTGTGCTCCTCCTGTCTCAGCTTCTCAAGTACTGGGAATACAGGCATGTACCACCACACCTCACTTCTGATTTTTTTTTTAATGAATGGATACTGAGCTTTGTGAAATGCTTTTTCCCTTATCAATTGATATGATCATATGATTTTTCCTTGTTAACTTGATGATATGGTGGGTTATACTGATTGACTTTCAAATGCTGAACCAGTCTTCTGTCCCCAGCATAAACCAAACTCATTTGTGGTATACAGTCCTTTTTATTGTATATTGCTAAAATCTACTTTTTAATATTTTGTTAAGCTTCATAAAATGAGTTGAGAACTGTTCCTTCTTCTATTTTATGCAACAGATTGTGTGGCATTAGTGCTAATTTTTCTTCAGCATTTGGTATAATTCTCCTGTGTAACTACCTGGGGGTGGAGGTACTCCTTTGGGGGACTTTTAAAAGTATGAATTCGATTTCTTTGTTAGTTATAAGTGCTATTCAAATTATCTAGTTCATATTAGATGAGTTGTAATAGTTTGTATTTTTTAAAGAATTAGTTTATTTCATCTAAGTTATCGAATATGTGTGTGAATAGTTGTTCAAAATATTCTCTTTTTATCCTTTCAACATCCAATGGGTCTGTAGTGATGTCTCCTTCTTGTTTCTGATACTAATGATTTTTGTCTTCTTTCTTTTTTCCTTTGTCCACTGCTATAGATATTTCTTTATAATGTTTGTGCTTTTTATTTTTGAACATCATCTTGTCACACTGCCTAAAACTTTCAGTATGATTTTGAATAAGAGCAATGACAGGATGGCCATGCCTTGTTCCCAATCTCAAGTGAAAAACATTCAGTCTTTTACCTTGCTTCATATGATGTTATCTGGAGGGTTTTTGTTTGTTTGTTTGAAATCCAGTTTAAGGAAGTTTCCTTCTGTTCTCAGTTCCCTTCAATCCTAGGCAGGATTGTACTTTCCAGGTCCTATCCAAGGAAGGTGATATGTGTACCTGTCAGGCTAGGACATGTACAAGACAGTTTAAGACCCTCTGGGTATTTATGTTTTCCCTCCAGGATGATGGCTAGCAACCCTACAGGTGGCGTATGACCACCTGGATGCCTGCTAACCCACAAAGGACTTTTTTTCACAAACAAGAAACGAATACTAGATCTTTTAAGTCATTGAGATTTTAGGGTTGTTCCCTAATGTAGCACACACTATCTTATGTTGAATTTCACTCTTGGTATAAAAAGTCTGCCTCTTGAGTGGGATCTATTTTTTGAAATATATCTTTGAATCCATTTTTCAGCTCCTGGGTTAAATCATGATGTATTGAAAATGTCATTAGATTTGACCTGGGAACACCATGTCAATATTTGTGTGGGCTACTGTCCAGCTGTTCTGACGACACAGCTGGATAAGGATGAGGCAAGAGAAATAAGAGCCGGCTATTGACTCCCAGAGTAAAAATGCAAATATCAAAATTATATTCCAAGATCAATTCTAATGATGTTTTCAATACATCATTATTTAATCCAGCAGCTGAAGAATGTATTTAAAAATATATTCCAAAGAATATAACCTACTCATGATGCTCAGGAGGGTCATGGGATTCTGAAAATAGTGCAGAATTTGATACGCGAGTTACTGATTTACGTGTTTGTGTCGATATTAGGTTAACTGGTCTGTGATTTTTCATTTCCTGTCCACCATGAAGTTTTGGAGTTGCCTGGACTTGTAACATCAATTGACCGAGTTCTGGCTACCTCTTCTCTGGTTCCTGAAGATTTGAAAGGCCCTCATAATGCATCCTGATCCCAAAGAGGACAGAGCCCAAAATACAGAAGGCATGAATCCCAGCCCCCAGCCGCACACCACACTCATTGGCCAGAAGAATTAGAGGCAAGTAAGTGCTCAGGGCTTTATTGATTGACTCAGAACAGGAAGCCCCAGGCCCAGACCA
>PVLC010043763.1:0-12420 GCA_004027655.1 Graphiurus murinus
TATTTCTGATGCTTCTTGTCAACTCTAAGAATTATGTGAAAGCCCGTGAAAAACAGCCTTTTGTGTTGAGATGAAAGCTCTATTGAAGATAAAAAAGATAGAACTAAGTATTATATATTCAGCCACATACCACAATCTAAACTCTTAATTAAACCAATAATTAATTAAACCATTTTGCACGGCTATTTTATTGGAAAAGATGAAAACTGTACCTTTTGTAGTTTCTAATTTTCCTTTAACTGAAATATTTTTATATAGAAGAATGATATATAAGACAACATATCTGTTAATCGTTGGTGATAAGAATATCAAGATTAAATACAATACCAAATAATACCTTAAGGACAGCTATACTAATTACCTTAATCTGTTTTTAGGGTATCAAAAATATTAAGGTATTTAAGTTGCTTGCTGTAGATGAACAACGACATGGCTTGTGGGTGTAAATGTCTGGTTAGTGCCTTCGATGTGGTACCCAAGGCGAAGACACAGGACATAGCAGGCTGACCTGAGCTCTGGGAACCAGCAGCTCACTCCCCTGGCTGTGATTTGGCTTCCATGGGGTCTCATCTGCAAGGAAAGACTGCTAATAGGGCCTAAGTGTCCCACCTTCTCGGTCAACACACTTTCATGTAAGAGTGAATTTCTATGACACCTGTGTGCTGGGACATGGCAACCTCTGGGCAGTAATGATTGAACTTTTGAGGAACAGAATGACAGTCACCCTGGAATTAAGTGATTCTTCCAACCTAATGCCACTGGAAGGAGTCTTCCCTTTCTGGGGGAATCAACAAAGCTTGACTTCTCATCACTAAGCTTTTATAAACAGAAGCAACTCTGATGAGCAGATAACAAATGTGAGGAATTTGTTGGGTAATTATAATAATGAAAGTGAAATTGAGCCACTAAAATTAAATTTAAGATTCCCCATCAGTTTTGCTCAATACCATATTGTCCATGTGCCAGGATAAGATTTTATTAGATTATAGTTATTGTCTTCATTCTTCTATTTAGAACGAATTATATCATGCATTAAATAGGTAATTTACAATGGAGTACTTTGGTTTTTAGAGAATATAATTTAATTCAAATTAGTTTAGATCAAATATCTTAATTAATGAAATCCTTATACATGTTTTAATAAAATTTTAGAGAAACATAATAAACTTGATATGTCAGGATACTATAATCAGCCACTAAAAATGAATATAAATATAGCATGTGCTTTTAAAATGACATTATAAACATTCATTATCTGAGTGAAAAATAATTTACTGCATTCCCTACATATAGAAAAGCAACTTCATTTAGACTATTAAAATTATTGGTGGAGATTATTTGCAAAAATGAATCAATGTATTTTGAGGACAGTGGCATACATATATTTTTAAAGGATGCTTAGTTGACAAAGCTCTGTGAAATTTTTGTTTGAAGGTGAAATTAGTTTATTAAGTGTGCACACTATAACACAATCCTCTCTCTCTCTTTCTCTCTCAAACACATACACACACACACACACACACACACACACACACACTTTTCTATCAAACCCAATGAAGGGTGGTGAATATGTAGTGCTGAGTTTCAGATAATTAGAATAGCTGCTGATCTGAAAAATTAGAATAGATCATTGTCAGCTGAGCTACATGCTTTCACTTGCATGCCGGTGAGAAGAAAAACTACTTAAAATGGCTCATGAAATAATGTGGAGGTGGATGAACGTGGTATTCTGAGACAGACTAGGAATTTATTAAAGTTGAGAAAAGAGTTATAATTGCTATTTAGGACTATGAAAGATAAAAAAGTAACTCATGGATAATTGTAATATAGGCATAAGACATGTTCTTTCATAACTCCGTGGCTTTTGCCAAATTCTTGAATGTCCATAAGCTATTTTTTTTGTAACTTTTAAAATAGGAGAAACTCAACTCCAACACCTTAGATAGGTGTGCCTTTGGGGGAATTCCTGTGAACAGAGAAAAGTCCCTCCATCCTATGATCTCTACATCCTGATTTTGATTATTGCACTTAATATTATCAAAGGATCTGTTACAAATCCCCCAATAAGTGTGCACAAATATGCATGTGTGTGTGCATGCACATGCATACACACACACACATCTCAAGTGTTCCCAAGGAAAAATGAGTGCCTTAACATATTTCCTGCATTAAATAAGTGATATTATTTGTACTAAATGAAAAGTAGCAGCTCCTCAGAGAAGTTATGTGGCTTAAAGGAAATCCTTAATATGAATGTCCTACATAATTACTCAACACAATTTAGTGTCCCATAGAGTTTTGTATTTCTGCATTCGTTTGCAAATGATGCAAAAATATTCACTCACCTGAACCAGATTGCAACCCAAGCCAAATCAGAATAGAGGTTTTCTGGGTATAAGGAGTGAAAGGCAAGTATGGGGGAGAGAATGCCAACAGCTCTTTGGATCTCACAGCAGGGAGTGCTGGGCTCTGGGCAAGTGTGAGATTGACACCATGCAAGTCATTGCCACCCCCCACCCCATCATGTTCATCACTGCCTATAACCCCCATCAACTCACCAATCAACATCTATGGAAAACACAGAGAACTCAAAGGCTTTGTCGCTGTGGGGAACAGAGCCTGTCAACTTAGTGACAGACTCCAGGAAGAACCAATTTAATTATCAGGTCAGTGAAGGGGGCTGAAAAAATCCTATTCCAAATCATACACAGATTTCAGCTTCTCTCCAGGAAATAGATAGCATTGGAAAAAAGGTGGGGAGATATTTTCTATTATTTGCAACATATTACCTATGTCTCAGAGACCTGACAAGGAGATAATTGAGTTTTCCTTAGTCCTGGCAATCGAGTTAGAGATAAGGTAAATCTTTTAAAACAATGCAAAGAAATCGGGCAAAACTCAGCAGTGTGGTGCATTCTGAGCAGCATAGAATAGACCGCAGGCAAAGAGGCAGATAGCCAAAACTCCTGGTAAAGGGAATAGCTGTAAATCTCTGTTTTCTTGTGTACTGATGTTTCCAGTGCCAGAAGTGGACTGGGAGGCTGTGTAGGTTGTGAAGCAAGAAGAAAATAATATATATCAATTCTGTCTCCTGTTAGACCTGAGAATTGAGCTAGGGGAGGGCTTACACATACATCTGCTCTCCAGTAGATATGACAAGCTTCAACCATGACTGGGCAGAAAATCGTGGCCAAACCCTCATTTGTCAAACATGCCTTGTGCGAGATCTAGAAAATACATACCAATAACACACACACACACACACACACACACACACACACACACACACACACACACAGAATGAATAGAATATACAAAGAAGTGATATAAAGGATATAAGAATGGACCCAGCAAAAACAAGTAAGTTTACAATGAAGATCTAGGCAGGGATATAAAGATAGGATCACTGGCTGAATGGCGATCAGTGCCGTAGAGCATGGCAGCATTGTGGAGCCTGGGTCCCCTGTGCAGAGGTAAAACTAGGAACCAGCCCCACAGACCGTTACTGGATGGGAATACAAGCCCAGTGTCACCTAGGTGGGGTTTTCAAATATAGCTGAAGCACAAATCTCTCTGGGAGTTATCCCAATTTTCATGGATGTATAAGTGCCAAAGCAAATATGTCTATAAGTCTATCAGCCCCAAGACTCAATTGATTACCTTTCTCACACACTAAATAAGAACACATTAAAAATTTGAAAATGTTAGAACCATGAGGGTTTAATTATATAAATATAATATTTTACCCTACACTTTGGCAGAACAAAGAGGCTAAAAACAAACTACATATATAGATATAGATATAGATATAGATATAAATACATATATATGTATTGATCAGATTTATTTTGAAAATGCAAGCTCACTTCAGCATTTAGACATCATAAGAGATATAAAATAAATCTTTTGACTGCAAAAAGGTAGTAAATTTAAATATCTGTTATAGTTAGATATAAAATGTCCCTTTAAGAGCTCATTTATTAATGTTCAGGGTTAATATAGTTGAATAATGGGGATTGTAATCCCAGCAATGGATAAATCCATTGTAGTGGATTTATCTAGGTATGGCTAGAGAGGTAGGTCCCTGGGGGTGCAGCCTTGGGGATTATATATGGCTCCCCTTCCCCCCTGCTCTCTCTCTCTTGCTCCATCCTCCATGCTGTGAGGAGTGCAGCCCATGTGCTCTCCCTCTCTCTGCCTCCCGCCACCATGCCCTGAGTCCCATGGTTCCTGGCCTCACATGGCCTGAACCTGAAACTGTAAGAAAGTAAATCTCTCTTCTAAGTTACATGATCAGTTTTTCATATTACAGCTGCAAGAATGCTGACTCAAACAATAGCCATTTTTAATTAAAAAAAATACAGCTATTAATTAAGAAGAATTGCATGCTTCTATGGATACCATCATGACAGTGAAAAGAAAGTTCATGGAATGGAAAAAAAAAGATTTGCAAATTATATAGCAGACAGAGGAGTTGTATATACAATATGTAAAGAATTTTATAATTCATCAATGTAAAGACAAAAAACTAATAAAAAATGAACAAAGATTTGAATAGACATTTGTCCAAAGAACATATACAAGTGGTGAATAAGCACATGGAAAAATGTACTTGTTCTATAAAATTAGTAAGCAAGTAAATGCAAATCAAAACCACAATTAATTATCAATTCATATTCATTAGGATGGCTAAAATAAAAACCACAGTTATTAAAAACTGTTGTCAAGTATGAGAGAAAACTGAAACCCTATTGCTGGTGGGAATGCAAAATGATGCAGCCACTTTGGAAAAAGATTTGGAAGTTCCTCAAAAACTTAAAACACATGAAACTACCATAAGACCCAGAAATTCTCAGCATAGACTCAAGAAAATGAAATTTTATCTTTAATGCAAAACATGTAGAAAGATGCTCATAGCAGCTTATTTATAATTTCTCAAAATGGAAATAAGCCCAACTGTCCACCATCAAATTAAAGGATAAGGAAAATGTGGAGTCTACACATGATAGACGAAGTACTGATATATGCTCTGATGTGAATGGACTTGGAGAGAGGTATAGTACATGAAAGAAGCCAGATGAAAATGGCTTACAGTGTGATTCCATTCATGTGTATCTAGATATATTAATATCCAGAATAGATAAAATCAGAAATGGAAAGAAGACTCGTGATTGCGGGGGGCTGGAGGGAGTAGCATGGCAGAATGACTGCTAATAGGTACAGAGTTTTGGGGGAGGTAATGGAAATATTCTAGACTTAGACTGTGATAATTTTACACAACTCTGTGGATATGCTAAAAGCCACAGGATGGTATATTTTGAAAGGATGCATTTTATGTATGTAAATTTTATTTTTAAAAAAAATGTATGAAAAATAATGTGGAAACCGATTCTTTCTAAACAGATTAAAATGTACAGTGCCTTTATTTATCCAGCCTCCTTTAAAATGAGATTGTTTCGGGCAACATTCTCACGGTTGCTATCTAAAACAACGGATCACACAACTTGGAGGAAGGAAGATAGATTTGCTCACAGTTCTGGAGATTTTAGGGTTCAGTCCATGGCAGGCTGGGTAGGTGGAGTACAGGGCATGGTGGTGGGAAGCCGAGAGAGGGAGAGAGCAAGAGCTCAGCTCTCATATCACGCCAGCCAGAAGCAAGAGAGCAAACAAGTAAAGGAATTCAAAGACAAAAACAAAGTTCCTAAGGCCACACCCCTACGGATTCACCTTCCCCAGCCACACTCCACCCACCTAGATCACCACCCAGTAAATCAATCACAACGGATTTATCTACTGATGAGATTGCAACCCTCATGACTTAATTCCATCAGTTCTGACCATTCATGCATGGGCTCTTCAGGAGGCATTGTAGAGCTAACCATAATAGTCTTACAGAAGAAAAATTACCTAAAAAAGGCATCACAGATGTGGCTCATTTGCTCTATTGATTTTATGCATAATATTTTCTTTTTTGTGTTCTTTAAAAAATATTGTGAATTGTAATTGTACATGATAGTGAGGCTCTTAGTGATACTTCCTTGTATGCACATAACATTATTTGGTCTGTTTCCTTCCCTATACTTCCTCTTTCCCTCTGCTCCATGCTCCTTGTCCCCTTTTCTGCAACTCTACTGGTCTCTCCTTTAACTTTTATGAGGTCCTCTTTCTTTCTTTCTTTTTTTTAATAACTTCCACATAGGTAGTATTCAGATTTGTAATTCTATAACTGAGGTCTTCTTAGGTGCAGACATCAGTTCCGACGTCATAATGTCATTCAATTTACTGAGCACTTCCATTTCATGTGCCATATTTTTAAAGTAAATTCAGATCCAAGACATCAGCCAAAGAGTAAAAGATAGAATCAGGTTGTCAGCACTAAGACATTTTTGAGGGAAGAAGTTATCATGTAGAAAGTGGTTTGTCTTTTACATGAGAAACCTGTGTTTCTTTAGTTTTATATTTTTCATCTTTACAGATGATGAAAACTTTCATCCATCACACTGTTGCTTGATTTTTATGACATTGCCATATTCTTTCTTTTTTTTTCTGCCTTTTCCCAGGAGGCCAGTTAGCTGATCTAACAATGTGAAAACCAAACTTCTGGTCTTAAGGAACCCATAAAGCTTCTGTCAGTGCTGTGATGAGCAGTAGCCTAATTGTCTTTCTTTTTTTTTATTGTAATAATTTGTGCCTTGTATATATACATTTTTGTAAGGTACAAATTGATAAAGACAAATGTGCACACATTTCTCATCTGACCCTTTCCCCAATTCCCACCCTGCTCCCTCGCCCTCCCTCCCTCTCAAGTTCAGTTCAGTGAGTGATCTTGATATAATTGTGTAAGTACATCATGTGCCTTAGGATGCTCTCCCCCTCCCACCCCCTGTCCATTTCCTTCGGTTAAATCAACTTCTTTGTTTATCGAGGGTCTCTACTTTTTCATCTGGGGACCCTCTTATGTCCCATCTTCTCCCTAACATCCGCATATTAGGGAGAACACATGCTTCTTTACTCTTTGTGACTGGCTAATCTCACTTAACATAATGTTTTCCAGTTGCATCCATTTCCCTGCAAAGCACATGATTTTGTTCTTCTTTATGGCTGAGTAAAATTCCATTGTGTATATATCCCATAGTTTTGTAATCCATTCATCTGTGGATGGACATCTTGGCTGCTTCCATAGTTTGGCTATTGTGAATTGAGCCGCTATAAACATAGATACACATGCGTCGGTCTGATAGTTTGGTTTCTAGCTTTCCACATTGAAAATTGTATTAATGTCATGTTTTCTCAGATCTTGAACCTGCGATCCTCTTGTCTCAGCCTCCCAAGTACTAGGGTGACAGGCACGTGCCACCATGCCTGGTGATTGACAAGTTTGACTGTGACTAGAAAGTGACATCAGACACAATGTAAAACAGCAAGGGAGGTTTCCTTGTCCCCCTGTACTGCCAGTTGGGAAAGCCGAAGAACCTTTCAGCTTTTGTAGGAATAAAATATGACAAAATCTGGTTAGTGGCGGGGCTGGTAAGTAAATCAGGAAAGTTCTTGAGCAGAGCAGGAATCAGAACTGTAGGTCAGCACTGAAGGTTTGGCTGGCCCAAGGAGCCCACAGAGGCCAGGATCAAAGCCCTGGCCACCGTGAGTCAGGCGGAGACATGGGGGAGCCCTGTGAGAAGCAGGACCCCAAAGGCACACATGCAGGAAGACCACATGTTAGAAACAACCCCAAGAACAAGTCTGCGTCCACCCACCAGGGTACTGGGGGACCTTCCACACGGTAAATACTGGACAGCTAACAAATGAAACATAATATAATAAAATGTATTTTAATTGTACAATTAAGTCTTTAATCAGTCAAGATATATAATGAAAAATAACTATGGGCCGGGTGTGGTGGCCCACGCTTGTAATCCCAGTACTTGAAAGGCTGAGACAGGAGGATCACAGGTCTGCAGCCAGCCTCAGCTACTTAGTGAGGCTCTCCACAACTTTGTGAGAACCTGTTCCAAAATAAAGAATAAAAGGTACGGCTGGGAGTGTAGCTCCGAGGTAGATGGCCCCTGGGTTCAAACCTTAGTACCGCAAAAATAAACAAACAAATACATACATACATACATAAACACAAATATAGAAATAAATAAACACATACATAGATACAGAAATACACAAATAAATAAATATGTAAATAAATAAATAAAATTTAACTGTGTTCCTTGCTACTCAGCCTGACTTCTGTTATCTGAGACAGAAGCACTAAATATTAAATTCCACATAAGAAAATAATTCTGGGGAAAACACTTCTGTAGCCTAAAAAGAGAGAGCAGAAGTTAAAAATAAAGTAGGATATACAAGTAGAATGTTGAGCATGAATCTTTGCCTTTTCTGAATCTACCTGGTGTGACTCCCAACCCACATGCTCAGGTCAGTCGGGTATATGTATTTATAAAATTGGGGTCTACCAAACACTGATTGTAAGCAGAAGATAGAGACTTTAATTCTGTTTGTTCTCATGGCTGGGGGTGGTATAAATATGGTGTCTACTAAGCATGGAGATGATGAGGAAGCCTTTCTTCTTGTTCATCTGCCCAAGTCCTGTGAACCACACATCTTCCTGCCCACCGGCCCAGTGGGGCTGCTGGTGACACCAGGAACCACTTTTCTGCCTCCTTCAGCTCACAGATGCGATTTCCATTTGGGTCTTTTTCCCTGATGGGGTTTCTAGAAGCTTCCAAAGGAGGCATGGAGTGGCAGAGTCCCTTGTCCAGGACAGCCTGATCTTGGACCAGGAGACCTCACTCTCCTGTGAGGCGTTTGGCTCCTTTCCTGCCTCCCAAGTCTTTCCTCCTGCTCAGAAACATTATGAAAACCCAGGTGAGCTTTCGGATGGCGTGCACTTCTCCACATGACAGGGAGAGACAGCCAAAACCTGGGTGAAGAATTTATAAAAGAATTACAACTCCCAGCTACTTGCAGAGACAAGGAGATAGAGAATATCCCAGAAAGTACCAAAAAAAAAAAAAAAAAAAAGTTCTTACTATTTCAATGCTGTATCTTGGCCACACAAAGAAAGAAAATTTAAGGCTGTCAAATTTAACCATAGTGAACATGCTTAAGGCAAGAACACAGGAGACTTGTGTAGTTTAAAAGCACATTTTAAAATAAAACTACAGCATCCATTTAGAGAGAAAGGCAAAGGCTTTGGAAGCGAAGGAAGTAAACTAACACAGGCAATTAAAATCTGCAGTGTATCAGTGTTGTTTCCCTGAAAGAGAGATACAGGCAGAGAATTAGAAGGGTCTTCGATAGCTGGGTGCAGCGGTGGCACTTGCCTGTAGTCCTGTACTTGGGAGGCTGAGACTGGAGGATTGCAGATTCAAGGCCAGTGCGCAGCAATTTAGTGACACCTTGATTCAAACTAAAAAATAAAATAGGGCTGGTATTGTAGAAGATCTCCGTGTTCAGTCTCTAGTACCACAAAAAGAAGGAGGAGGAAGAGGAGAAGGAGGAGGAGGAAGGAGGAGGAGAAGGATGGAGCACAGGAGATGCTACACCCAAAAAGGGACCCAGGCTTTAGCATCTGCTTACTGGACCCTCAGTGAACCTGTTCCCCTGACAGGCAGGGATGTCATAAATCTTAGATCTCAGAGTGTGGCCACTTGCCCAAACAGATCAAATTCACCAACATGCTGCTGCAGAAAGACCCAGCTCCCCTCCAAATTCTGGCAACACGAGCGCAGGTGATGGCAGCTACTGCCTTCTAAACAAAGTTAGTTTTCCAGAGAAGGGATCATGTTTATCTTTGCATTTCCCCTACATTGCAAAATGCCAACTGGAATAGATAAGATGCTTCTCTTTCACCATCCTGATTTAAAAAAAAAAATGTAATAAACAAATAGTCTTTTTTTTTTTTTGCAGTACTGGGGATGGAACTCAAGGGCAGTCTACCTCCGAGCTACACCCCCAGCCCTATTTTTTATTCTTTATTTTGAAACAGGGTCTCAGTAAGTTGCAGAGTGCCTCACTAGGTAGCTGAGGCTAGCCGAGAACCCGGATCCTCCAAATGCTGGGATTACAAGTGTGCACCACCACACCCCGCAACAAATAGTCTTTATATTTGCATTTTTGTAGATAGTGAGCGAAAACCTCTCCAGAAGTTTTGCTTTGAGGAGAGCAAGAAAATTGGAGTTGGAAAAAGGACAAACAGAGGGTTTTGTTTGTTTGGATTCTGATATTTTTTCCCAGTTAGGAGAATTAAAAACATGTACAAGTGAATGGGCATGGGGCAGTAAAATGAAAATTGATGGATTAACAGGAGGAGCAGGAGCCGTAGACCTCACGTATCTGAGGGGGGAGGGGCATGGCATTAGTGGACAGTGGAGCACTTGCCCTTAGCTAGCATTGCAGTTGTGGACTCCCATTTCTGAAGGTCCTCGATCCCTTAAACACTCCCTACTCTTTGGCCCATTACCTCCTCTTCCACATGATGCTGGGTTTTAAATGTGTCCCACTTGAACCAGCCACAAGAGCATGAGTTCCACAGACACTCTCCTCTGCGGTGACTGTCATTCCACTCATTCTGACCTAACAGCTGCTCCTTGCCAGACCTGAGCTGACACTCAGGGTTACGGCTCGTCTAGGAATGCTCCCCAGAAAAGCTCCCGTGTTGGCCATGCAGCAGGGTTCAGAGGTGAAATGAATGAAGCAGCACTGTAACCTCAGCAGTGGGTAAGTCCATGGATGGTTTAGTCACTTGAATGGACTTCCTGGGCGGCACTTGTGGGCAGGTGGGGTACGGCTTGAGAAGTAGGTCACTGGGTGATGACCTCGCAGGTGACATCTGTCCCTGGACTTTTCCTCTCTCTGCTTTCCGGATGCCATGAGCTGTGCAGAGTTCCTCCTCGTGTCCTGCATCTATGATGTTTTGGTCTTGGAACCAGCTGATCATGTTCTGAACCCCTGAAACTCTGAGCCACATAAAACTTTCATCCTCTAGTTGTTTTTGTCAAGTATTTTGGTCAGAGCGATGAAAACCTAACACACTAAGGAGCTGAGACAATCACCACATGATTCTTTACCTCGTGCTAACCATCCAGTGAACACTGGCCTTCTCTTCCCTTTGTGGGTAAGAATCTAGAAATAGCTACTTATATTTGCTGTCTCCAATTCGATTCCTCATTTCTCCTCTGTCTTCTGTTCCTGTAATTTGTTTCCTGCCCCCAACAAACTCACAGAAACACCAGGAACCAGTGATCTTCTAACGGAGATACCAACCCACTGAGTCTTTCCGGGCCATATTGAATTGTGTGCGCAGACTCTGGGCCATAACCTTCAATGATCTCCACTCCTAGAATCACACCTCTCTGTCCTTACCCCCAGACCCCCACAATCCTTTGGGTGTTGGTAGGAACTTGGACTTGCTTCTAACCAGCTGAATAGGGCAAAGGCGATGGGATGTCCCGCCCGTGAATGTGTCGCAGTATGTCACAATCTATTTTGGCACCAGAGAGACAATTCCTGCAGGCTTGATGAAGTTAGCAGCCACGGTGGGGAGGCAATGAGGAACAGGGGGGGCCCTCTAGGACCCGAGAATGTCCCCATCCAACAGCTATTAAGAAGCGTACAGGGAGGGAGGAGGCCGCAAGTTTGGGTGTGGAGGGAAATACACCAGTGCATGTGTATGTGAGTGAATGTATCATTTTGAGTCTCGTTATGATGCATAATTATAATGCATTGGTAAGAGCATAAAAAAGATTATTCATCCCCCCAAAGTGAAGCCTCCTGAGTTTAAAGACACAAGGAAAGGGCATATGCCAGTAAGCCCCTACCCCCAAGCTTGGGAGTGGATCTTCCTCTTCCTCAAGCCTCTCCTGAGAACACAGCACAGCAGGGCCCTTGGGTATGACATCCTGAGACCTTGGGCAGAAGACCCAGCCCTGGCCTCTGACCCACAGAAACTAGGAAGACCAATGAGTGCTGTCCTGTCTGACAACTTCAACTGAAGACATCCAAGCCCTGGTACTCCTCTGTACAACCTATCTGGACATAAGGCACCTTTTTTCAGCCCATCCTTGGGCCAAACCCCATAAGCAACCCGCTAGATCACTCCCTCTCTCTAAAACGCCACATCAAAAACAAACAAACAAACAAAAAAACAGAAACAAAAACAAAAGCAAAAAACAAAAAAACCCTCTGATTTCCTGTGCATTAGTGAATTTTTTATTTTTATTTTTATTTTTTTTTGCGGTACTGGGGATTGAACTCAGGGGCATTCTACCTCCGAGCTATACCCCCAGCCCTATTTTTTATTCTTTATTTTGAAACCGAGTCTCACTAAGTTGCGGAGTGCCTCACTAGGTAGCTGAGGCTGGCCGCGAACCCGGATCCTCTGGTCTCAGCCTCCCAAATGCTGGGATTACA
>PVLC010043764.1:0-12213 GCA_004027655.1 Graphiurus murinus
CTAAGCCAATACTGATGCCTCTCCATAGAGTACCCCAAACTGTGAATCATGTAAACCTCTTCTTTATAAAGTTATCTTGCCTCTGGTATTTCATTATAACAATGAAAAATGAAGTAATACCCCATGCCAACAGTCCTAGGGTGTATTGACTTTTTATGTGTATTAAGTGAAAATTATCTTACTTCTGACCTTTCTCTTACTACTTTAATTTATGCATACATACACACCAAAAACACATATATTAATCATTTTTTCCAGGGCAATTTTAAACTTCTTATACTTCAATATATTCTTAACATTGTAGATTCCATAAAAATGAAAAAATATATTTCCTGGTTTCAATCATTTCAGTCTTGCCAGGGAGATTGATAAAATGAAAGCTCTTGGCTCTTTATCCTCTGATGAAGGTTCTAATGAATGAGTGCAAACATTTGTTTGATGTGCTGAGGAAGCAGCCATTCTGCCTTGGGCAGCTAGGAAATGATTTTCCAGAAGAAGTTACTCTAGAGTTTTGTCCCATGATGGATATCTTTGGAAGATATTCAAGGCAGAAAGAAATCATTGAGAAATATATCCATTGTTTTTATATTTACTCTTTTCTTTGATACCAATCAGCTTGTAGATCTCAAACTGAATGTATGTAACACAGAATTTTGGATTCTCTGTAATGGTAATAAATTGTAAACATAGATGAAGGGAAGAAAATTAAACCAGGAAAACTTGCCCAAATCCCATTTAAAAGTGGCTATAACTTAAAGAATCTCACAGTTTTTATTTCTTCTCATTAGTCTACTGTGTAATCTAAGGAGAATTATTTCACCCTTTTCTCTTTCCTTGGAAAAGGAGTGATACTGATTCATTGTTCTGTAACTATCTCATTTCTGAATAGAGTTTTTTCTCCTACTCCACTCTGACATGTCTTTCTCTAGAAAGGTTTAAACATATATCATACCTGGCTCCCCTGCCCTCTGACTTCTAGTTGAGTATGGTCAACAGAGAAATAGAGGGAAAATGTATAAAATCAAAGCAATTCAGCAGCTGCTCTCGAGAGAGAGCTCTATTCTTCCCATTCTGGCAACCACTCCATCCCATTGTCCTTTCAAGCCTAAGGATGGCAATAGTTCCAGAGGCCTCCACAGTTTATTACGGTTTCCCTATACCCTCTCAAGAGTCTCTCCTTTAAGCCCACAGTAAGTGATCCTAATCAGGCATCTAGCTACTTCTTGCTTCTAGGTTAACTGATAAAAATCTCTGCAAAGATTGGTGGTTTTTGAGAAGCCCATTGTAACAAAAAACTCAGGCCTTTGTATTTGAAGCGAGTGCTCCAGTTTGGATCTTTAATATTCTCCAAGGCTCGTATGCAGCAAGGTTCAGAGGTGAGGCTTTTAGAAAATGAAAGTATCATGAGGACTGCAACTTCATCAGTGGATGCATCCATTTGATGGATTAGCATTTGAATGGATAACTGGGAGGTGGTGGGAACTGTGGGCAGGTGGGGCATGGTTGTAGAAAACAGATCACTGGGAGAGTACTAGCAGGACTAGATCTTGCCCCTGGCCCCTATCTTTGTTTCTGCTTTCTAGCTGCCTTGAGCTGAACAGCTTTTCTTCTCCACACCCTTCTACCATGTTTCTGCTTTGAAACCATTGACCCATGGACTGAATCCTCTAAAACTGTGAGCCCAAACAAGTCTTTCCTCCTCTAGGTTGTATTTCTAAAGTGTTTATCACAACAATGAAAAACTAATACAGTGAGGTATCTAGAGTATTGATTTTCCTGTTTGAAGAGTTTCTGAGAAAAATAAAAGATTTTGTGTTAGGAGGTGTGTGTGTGTGTGTGTGTGTGTGTGTGTGTGTGTGTGTGTGTGTTTCCTTTTTAAAAAGCACAAAAGGTATAACAGGGAAGTCTTTTACATGATTGCTTTCAAGTTTGTTCTTTTCAAATGTGTTTAGACATTAATGGTATTTAGGCATCTTGCATTTGTTCCATAAACTCCCCTAGTAAAGTCAAATATAATCATCTATTCTGATATTTAATATTTCTCAGTTTAGGTTACTGATTTACCGCATCACTGTTCTTTTCAAGGTTAAAGCAACTTCAACTGCAACTGTCACTTTGAAATCTGTAACACTCTGTGTGCCCAGCCACGGCAGGAGCCAGGGTGTCATTTCTCATATTTATCATTTATGATCTTCTCAGGAAGGGAATCAACCGGGTATTCAAGAAGCCTCCCATTTGCCTGGAGTTTAAATAGTTTGTTTTACCATTTAACGTCTGAACATAAGAAATGTTGTTTGGCTTATAAAACTGAGTATTTTTGTATTGCTCGATCGGTTTCAGTGCTCCCACCAAGAAAATATCAGTGAAGTGCCAAGATGCAAAAGGCATATAGCTCATGACCATGACCATGAGTTGTTAACATAAATTTCAAGTCAAAACGCAAAAACGGCATCCCCATGAAACCAATCTAATCGCTGATCTATGAGAATACATGTGAGATTAGGTGACTGTGTGAAGAAATGCATTTTCTTTTTTTTTTTTTTAGGTACTGGGGATTGAACTCAGGGGCATTCTACTTTCGAGCTATACCCTCAGCCCTATTTTTTATTCTTTATTTTGAAACCGGGTCTCACTAAGTTGCGGAGTGCCTAGCTAGGTAGCTGAAGCTGGCCTCGAACCTGGATCCTCCAGTCTCAGCCTCCCAAATGCTGGGATTACAAGCATGCGCCACCATGCCTGGCTAAGAAATGAATTTTCTGAATGAAGATGAATTATTATTTTGAAACAACTATTTATAGCTCAAAGTTAAAGTGACTCAAAATTATACCATAATAGTATATTGCTGTACAACATAGGAGGGCGAATTATATGATGACAAAGATTTGCAGTGTAGATTCAACATGTTACCTAGATTTGCCAAGTGTGAGATTTGTGAACTTTTGACAAAATAATTTAACATGAAGACAGGAATGTGTAATTGAACTTTAATCAGAAATGAGATGGCTGGGGATAGCGCCATTCTTAGTGGCACTTATTAAGATAATATACATATTTATAAACTAGGTTTAATATTGCTTTCTCCCCTTTCTATGTGTCAGCAGAAGTTTCAAATTAAACTATTAGACTAAATCAGTGTTAAAATTAATCAAAATTTTTACAATGGACTTTTGATAGCAACATAGAAATACTTTCATTTTCATAGGACTAACGAGGCAAAAAAAGAATGCTCCTTTTTTTGTAGCAGGTTGCTAAAACTGCCATCGTTACTCATCCAACTGTTAATTGATTGTCTACAATATGATACTGTGGAAATCAAAGAAATTACTACTTCCTACTTTCAAAAAGCAAAGATTTAATAATCAAAACAGTATAACATATATACATCTACTAGTAAATCCATTTTTCTGTTTCTCATTACCAAGGAAAAATCCATACATAAAAATTAATTAAGATCTTGGGTTCTGTGGATCTAAAACAGTTTCAGATCACTTAGAACATCTGTGACCTTGGGTTACTTATATAACCACTTTTATCTTTTCGTGTGTGTGTGTGTGTGTGTGTGTGTGTGTGTGCGTGTGTGTGTTACTGGGGATTGAACCCAAGGGTATTCTAACCACACCCTCAGACCTTCTTATTCATGTATTTATTTTTCATTTTGAATCAGGGTCTCACTAGGTTGCTGAGAGTCACTTTGCTGCTGAGGCTGTCCTCAAACCTGCAATTCTCCTGTCTCATCTTCCCAAGTATAGGGATTACAGGTGTGCATCACCACATCAGGCTAATTATATAACTTCTTTGAGGTTTATATAACTCATAGAACACAGATTAAAATAAATATCTACCACATTGGTTAATGTGAAGATTAAAGTATGTATTATACATTATTAGCATTATAAAATATTAGCTCTTTATTGGTGATTAAACACAGGGAAGAGTAAAATGAATGAATGAATGCCCCATGGGTCATGTTGAGATGTGAATTATGGAGTCTTTCATTTCTAAATACTGAAATAATAATTGTTTTCACCTTCACCTTTCTCTCTTGCGCAAAATATCAAAAGTGTTAGCCTTTGTCTAGACAAATGCCAGTGATCTCAAGTGGCCTCCCTGTGACACTTTTTACTGCTATCTAATCTAGTTTCTATGCCAGAAGCAGAATAACCTTTAAAACCACAAACCAGTAGCAACATCAGTCTGTCTTAAAACCTGAGTAGCTGACCATTATTTTTGCAATAAAACAGACTCACAAGCTTGGCCCCGAGAAGGAGAGAAGGAAGGCCTTGCACATCAGCCTCTACTGTCTCCCTCCCCAGGCTCCTTTTCGAAGCAGAAGCGTTTCCTCAGAAGTCTGACACGGTCTTGCTCAGCACTTGGCTGGTTTCCCAGCATTTCCTGCTCCCTGTTGTTCTTCATGTTTGTACCATGTATCTAATCCCTCTGCCCAAATCCCTTCCTTCTTCCTTCCCACTCCTACTTGCTAACTGACCTTTCCTTCTTCGGGTCTCTTGCCACCATTAGGGAGACAAAGATCTGGAGAAATCATGTTCATGGAGGTTAGAGAAGTGAAGTTGGTGGAGGATAAGACAGATGGGAAAAGCCCCAAATTCAATTCTAAAATGCTTCTATAGGGTTACAGTTTTCAAAGCAGATTTTAAAAAGCCTTAGCACAGCCAGCCCCAAAAGGCAGGTAATTAGCCAAGGCTTCAACACTCAGAATGTCTGAGATGTGGCTCCTTCCTGTTATCATCCCTCACCTTGGGCCTGGTGTGCTGGGCTAAATAGGGCAACCACTACATTATTTGGGAGTAAGTTGTAGGTGTAGTTGAGGCATTCTATCTATGAGCTACATGTACAGCTCTATTTTATTTTATTTTGAAAGTCTCACTAGGTTGCTGATGGCCTTGCTAAATTGCTGAGATTAACTACAAATCTGCAATCCTCCTGTCTCAGCCTCTCGAGTACTGAGATTATAGGAGTGTGCCACCATGCCTGGCTTGATCAACTCACTTTTAAGTGAAAATAAAAACATATGCTATAATACTAACTTGTGAAGAAAAATAAATATATATTCTTGTTCCAAAAAAATGAACATTATCTAATTGATAAGATTATTTAATTTTCATACATTATCTTATAATTCTTGCAACCAAAAAATGTGTCCCAAAAGCAGCAGCACTAACATTACCTGGAAAGTTGTTAAATATGTAGAATAGAAGGTTCCATCTAGAACGAGTGAGCCAGAATCTGAATTTCAACAAAACTTTCAGGTAATCTTTATGCACATTAAATTTGCTAAGTATTTTTCTATAAAACAGAAAATATTTATATACTAGGGAAAATTAAAGAAATTGCTTTAATAAGAGGGTAATTAGCAGTTAATATGGAATGAATGAGGCAGGGCTTGGGGAAATCAAGAAGATGACATTGTTAATTACTTCATAATAATTTAGAATTTGATATAGGATGCATATGAGCGGAGAAACTTATTTTGTAAATTACCACATTCCCCAAATTATCTGTTTCTCCAAATGGATTTTAGTAGTTTATAAAATATTTTAGCTGTAGAATGTATCAATTCCTAAGAAGACAATATGGGACACAAAGAGGGGGTGGAATTTTAGAAACAGTGTGTGATGGTTAACAATATAAACCCTGGTGTAACTTTGTCACTTAGCTGAGTTCCTTAATTTCTCTGCTCCTAAATTTTCTCATACACATAAAGATTACATGTGCCTCACAATTTATTAATAAAACATTTGTATTAGTACCTGGCATATAGTGTACTTTTAGAAAATATTTGCTCTTATACTTCAAAGTTAAATCATATCAAATTTCTTCCCCCCATGTTAATGAAGTATATCACTTTTGGCAAGCTGTAAAATCTCTCCAGCCTTCTATGCTCTTTTATTTATTCATAAACTTGGTAATAACTCCTGTCTCAAGGAATGATTTAAAGGATTAAATGAGGTAATACTGATAAGTGTTTACCATTCTTGAATCATAATATACATTTTAAATTTGCATTTGATTTTCTGAATATTTATTACTTCATAACCATTTCTGTGCAGCCAGCATTCCTATAAGATTTCCACTTTTTTATTATTATTTTCTTCTGGTTACAGGGAAAAGTAACCAAGTGAACTTTTTGTTTGAAATATTAATAATGAGGCCAAAGCATCAAATTGATACATTTATGTCCAGAAAAATATTCCCATTTGAGTTTTTTAAATTTGATTTTTAAATAAAAAAGAATTCCTTTTTAATGATTCCTCAGGCAATCAATATCAATCTCAGTACCCTGTATGAGGAAAGGAGGGGTGGGGAGGGAACTGAGGGAAAGCCCACCGCCCACTGAGTGCTGTGTGCATATATGTCACTATCCACATGATTTATATTATGATGTGAGATTATAATGCACCAATAAAAGTATATTAAAAAATAATTCCTCAGGCAAAAAAAGAATCACAAAAGTTAATATCACATTTAGCTCTAATAGTTAATTCATATACATATATATGAATACAAATCCACATACAAAACCATATAAAGTTACATTTTCAAATATATTCTTATAATAGCCCTTTGAAGTCATTGAAGCAGTTTTTTTATCAGGTCCATCATTGAGATGCTCAAGATAAAATTCAACAAATTGAACTTGTCTTCCCCCATCTATATGTTAAATGAGACCCAGCTGATGTTTGCATGTAGTTGTTCTGAGGCCCGGTTCTACTCTACCACAGTAAATTTCAAAATGGTGATCATTGAGAAGCTGTAGTTTTGAACTGGCTACTGAGCATCAAGCCCCCCTGCCTAGAAAGTTGGTAAGGCACAGCTCACTTCTTCAGTTCTGCCATGGTAGCTCCCTTCATAGCATCCATCAGCAGGGGAAGGCACAGATTTCTTCTAAATAAAACCAGATAAAATAAATTACATGGATGCCTTAAAGCTTTCTTTGGAAATTTCTGCGTATTTAGGGGCAACTTATTGTAAATTTCTTTGGTATATTTGAAGTGTACAATTCTTCCATTCCCTTCCCCTTCATTTTCTTTCTCCTCCTTCTCTATCCCTCCCTCCCTCTTTTTATTTCTTCCCTTCTTTTCTTTCTTTCTTTCTTTCTTTCTTTCTTTCTTTCTTTCTTTCTTTCTTTCTTTCTTTCTTTCTTTCTTTCTTTCTTTCTTACAGGGTCTCAGGGTCTGGCTAAGTTGTTGTAACTGTCCTGGAATCTGTCACCCTACTGTCTCAGTATCCCAAGTACTGGATTACAGGCATGCACTAACATGCCTCGCTTATTCACTAACTTTCTAAAGAGCTGAGAGGAACTCCTTGGTTAGGCTACTTATGCTTTAGGTTTAGAAACAACAATTCAATAAAATTCGTAGAATAAGTACATCTATTTTCTGCTATATCCTATCTTTCCAAACCTACTTGCAGTTACCTGTGTTTGATCTTGCTTCTAAAAGTAGTTTGGAGAATTTTCTGGCCTTTAATTTTAATTACTCTCAGATATAATTGACATATACTGAATTGCACATATTTAAATGTTCAAAGTTTTACAAACATCTCAAATCTGTCATACAATGATGATACTGAGCACAATCCATGAACCCTACAAGTGTCTTCATTTGTCTTTTTGACCCCTCAATTTTCACTCTGCTACTGCCCTCCTCCATCCCCAGGGAACACTCTGCTTGCTCAGGAGTTTACATATTCTAGGAATATATTTTGCCCGCCTTCTGTCACTCTGCATAATTGTTCTAGAGTCCCTCCATGTTCACATCCATGCTGTTTTACACATTAGTAGTCCATCCCCTTGTTTTCTCAGCAGAATTTCATTGTATGTGTTGAAGAAAAAAAAATCACGACATTTATGAAAATGGTAAAGAAGACTTTATTCAGGACTATTCTGATAGGCACAAGGATTAGACTACAGAGTTGGAATTTTTTCAGAATGGGTTCATCTGGACTCTGAATACAAGGAATAGAGAGGGAATTTATAGCCTAAGACCAGAAATAGGGATAAAAATTTACCAAAAGAAAACCTTAGGGATAAGGGAGGATTTGGGCTAAAGTGACTTAACCAGATCTTTGCTGAAAGTACTTCAAGGTGATCAGACTCCATCAGGAGGTTAGAAGAGAATGAAGAATTTGATCAACTATTTAAGGGGGACCAGATATTAAGGGTAAAGGATTCTGGCTAAGTTATCTTAGCAGAAATTTTACTAAAATTGGGTCCTTAAGGACATGTCCAAGGGCAGGACCTAGTTAGAAAATTGCTCAGAGGAGTCTGCCTACAGTCTGGCCAAGGAGAGAATGTTTGACATATAGATATTTTCAATTTGCTTACACAGTCTCCTCTAAATAGATGTTTGAATGGTTTTCATTAACTCCTATTACAAATAAATTTGCTATGAATGTTTGTATACAAGTCCTTATATAAATGCATGTTTTCATTTCCTTGAGTAAATGAATACCTCAGAGGATAAGCATCAATCATATGCTAGCTGTGTTCTTAACTTTTTAAGAGAATGTGAATTTTTCTCCAAGTTGATTATACCACTTTATATTCCTAAAAGTCCCCCCACCCACCCATATCTGTACTAAACCATGGTATGGTCATTCATTTTAGTCTAAGAGTTTCTAAAAGTTATCAATATCAATGAGGTTTTAATATATTTATTTGCCATGTATGTGTCTTCCTTAGTCAAGTGGCTTTTTTTAGTAAAATTTTGTCTGTTGTTTAATTGTATTATTATTTTATTTTATTTTATTATAGAGTTTTGAGAATTCTTTGTATACTGTATGTTCAAGATTTTTTTACATTTATTATTGCACATCTTTTCTCATAGTTTGGTCTTATCTTTTCATTCTCTAATCAGTATCATTTGAAGTGCAGCAGTTTTGTTGTTGTTGTTTTATTTTTGTGATACTGGGAATTGAACCCAGGACGGGGATCTACCTCTGAGCTATACCCCAAGCCCTATTTTATTTTTTATTTTGAAACAAGTTTTCATTAAGTTAGCACACACTTGCCTCACACCTGCAATGCTTCTGTCTTAGCCACCTAGCAGTATTAAATTTTGATGAAGTTTACTTTATTTAAAAAAAATTGTTAATGCTCTTTTGTTTTTATACTCCCAAATCATTGTCTAATCCAAGGCTATATGTCAGGGGCCAGCCCTCGAGGCAGCAGGGTCAGGGATCCCTCGGTAGGTGTGGATCCAGAGGAGGTCGAGAGATTACGCTCACACCCAATGCAGTGTTGAAATGCATCTGTTTAATTCATGTCAATCATCGTTTCTTATACTATCTTTTACAATGAGGCAGGAATTTTTACAGACTTGTTTTTCCTAAAGTTGAGTGGGTACATCTTTAACTAGAAAAGCCATTTCCCATAGTATTTGATGGATTAAGAAAACAGCAAAGGTTACAGAATACAATACGTATATAAAAATTCTTTTAGTACGAAAACAGTGTTAAAGGTTAACAACAAAGAGGAGTCTCTATTCATCAGTTTAAATCTTCATTATTTATTTTAGCTCCTGTAAGCAGTGTTCTTATTTTATTCTCAGGCAGCTAGAGTTAGTTAATGTGTGGTGGAGATAAGGGGGAGGTGTTTCAGAGAGAGAGAAACTATCTGTCTTAAAACTTTATTTACTCATAGATAAAATAGTAGACCTAAATTTCTTTGGTTGAGTAGCTAAGCTTGCAAAGTCCAATTCCTGAATGTTTGTAAAGAGGTTAATGAATATCTCTGAGGCAAGCTGATGGATTGTCTTTTTCAGCTAACATTGAGGAATCACAATCAGTCCAGCCATCCTGTGTCTCTAAGAAATTTTCTTTTATAATTAATGTGAAAGCAGAATCCAAAGCACCCCAAATTTCCAGAATATAATAATGCAAAGTGGGAAATGCCACATGTTCCTTCTTTTGGAATCATTTGCCTTGCAGGGTTCCAGCAGGACCGAGCCCTTGCTCAAGGCCCAGCTATTAAGGTGTCGTGGCAGCTATAAAGATTTTTTAAATTTTTTCTAGCAGTTTTACAGATTAATATAGATTTTAGATTTAGGTTTATGATCTATTTTAAGTTAATTTTACACAGAGAGGGGTATGCAGTTAATTTTACACACAGGTTGCTCAAGTTAATTTTACACAGAGGTTGCTCAAGTACCATTTGTTTAAAAAAAATATCTCATTTCTTTTAAAAGCTTTTGTACTTTTGTCAAAAGTTAGTTTTCCATACCTGTAGGTCTGTTCATGAGCTTATTCTTCTGTTTTATTGACATATTTGTCAATCACTTGTCAATACTACACTGTCTTGACAACTATCATTTTATATATATAATATCCTGAATATGCTAATGCAGATGGACTAACATTTCATTATGAAGAAATCAGAAATCTGAAACTCTCCTGGTTCAAGCATTTTTGGGTAAAAGATATTCAACCTGCATACTTAAAATATTAACTAAGCATATGTCAAACACTAGAAATGATTAAACATTTCAAGTAAACTACGAAGCATATTATAACAATCCAGTTAGTGAAATATAATTTTTCATCTGATGATTTCTATTGAATATGTACAATTAACCTTAAGCCCTTATTTTATGGAGTAAAAGCTAATGTGGAAATATGTGGACCTATATTTTCATGTAAAATTATAATTTATTTCAGGTGATTGTCAAATCTGGGCCAGGAACTTTTCTCAGTTTGGCAGTTTATGACAATTATATCTTCTGGTCAGACTGGGGAAGAAGAGCTATTCTGCGCTCCAACAAGTACACAGGAGGAGACACCAAAGTTCTTCGCTCTGACATCCCACACCAGCCAATGGGAATCATAGCTGTTGCCAATGACACCCACAGCTGTAAGTTACAATAGGAAAAGTTATTTGCTAATTGTAGAATCTCAAAAACTTACTTATGAGCCGGGCGTGGTGGCGCACGCTTGTAATCCCAGCATTCGGGAGGCTGAGACCGGAGGATCCAGGTTCGCGACCAGCCTCAGCTACCTAGTGAGGCACTCCGCAACTTAGTGAGACCCTGTTTCAAAATAAAGAATAAAAAAAAAAAATAGGGCTGGGGGTATAGCTCCGAGGTAGAATGCCCCGGGTTCAATCCCCAGTACTGAAAAAAACAAAAAAAAAACTTACCTATGTTTTCTAGTTGATTAAAATTTGTTTCCTCATAGTTCTTGGGGAAGGGGTTTGGGATTTGACCAACATACGGCAATTCTGTGAGATGTTTAAGTAACTTCTTAAGTACTTATCACCAAAGAAAAGTTAACTTTTATTTATTTGTTTCTGGAATTCTATTCCTCTTTCTTCTACTCCTCAGACCTTTGGATATTCTAACTGAGTTGTTCCAGAACAATGGTACTTCTTGAAAAGCCTTGCATCTGGGCTTAAAAACTCTTCAATCACTGTAGTACTTACAAAATTGCACTATGTTTTGTCAATATTGTTTCTAGTGGGACCAGATCACTTGATGCCATGGTACCCTTGACAAATAAAATAGAAAATGGAGTTATTTGTGTTATGAATTTTTCTAATATTTGGGTTTTCAAAAGTCCTGAATGTTCTTTATGAGGAATCTTTGAGATATTGAGGCAGTTGAGCAGTTTGCTATCTGTCTATATCTAACTTATAATAGGTATTCAATACAAAATATTACCAATAAAGCCACTTCATTTCAGGTGAACTTTCTCCCTGTGCATTACTGAATGGAGGTTGCCATGACCTCTGCCTTTTGACACCTGATGGGAGAGTGAATTGTTCCTGTAGAGGGGATCGGATATTGCTAGATGACAACAGATGCGTGAGTAAGTAAAGAGAATTTAAATGTAAGATGATATGTCTGCCCACGATAGCACACACGTGTATTGAAATTAGTTTAGTGTATTCATGAAGTCATACTCTCCTCTGATATTAGAAGTTCTGCTGGTTTATATCTCTCTATTGTAAGAATAACTCAGTTCACCATTTTATTTAGTTACAGCACCATATGATAGTGATCACCAAGACAGTGACAAATGCTGTTATCTGTGATTGTGACCTGCAAGGAGTTGGGGCCAGCTGGGGAAGTAACCTGCGCATAAGGATCATCCAAAAACTTATAGCTGTGACTTTAAGTATCAGTCAATTACAAAATTAATTAAAGCTGAAATAAAGCAGAATACAGGCAGTAGTAAATCTGTAGTCTTGCAGTAAAACCA
>PVLC010043765.1:0-12410 GCA_004027655.1 Graphiurus murinus
TCCCAGCACTTCTCACGAAGAGCTGTCTCTGTCTCCAGTCATCATCCCACTAGGCCTTGAGTCTTGGGAGCAGGGCCCAGGTCAGATCTATCTCTAGGTCCCCAGCACCAACACAGTGGCCGGCAGAGAGGGTAGGAGGCAAGAGAAGAGGCTTTTAATGAATAAATAACTGGGATGGGAGGGGGAAATAGAGGAAAAAGGTAGAGGCAGCAAGCATAGGGAGAGAGGGGAGCAGAGACAGGGATAGAAGACACACTCAAAAGAAGACCTTGAGACCCCAGGTAAGGACATGGGGCTTTGGTGGAGGCAGGAAGGGGAGACCATAGCAGAGCCAGAGCAGAAGCAGGGGATGGGAGCCGCCAAGAGACAGCTGAGCAGACAATTGGATCAGAGACAACTCTGCTGCTGCAGTGAGGGGGTGTGACTCACACACACAGAATAACGCCAGACACAGAAACACATGCAGTCTCACAATCAGAAGTATGGCACAACTATAGGCACATGCACAGGCATTCAACATAGATTGAGCCGTGTCAGGGCTGTCACTTTGGCAGGAAAAGGGGGCAACCTGGTATCTATCCATGAGGGGCTCACAGTCCACCCAGCCAAGGGCCACTTCACACACGCAGTCATCCACAATCTGGCTCCACACATGAAAGCCCAGACTTAGAATCCTCAACCCCCTCACACCATCCTATCCTCATAATACACAGCAGTCATCTGTTCCCTTGTTTGCTTCTGTTTTACTTGGCTCTCTCTCAAGATGTAAACCCCATGACAGCGGGGTCTGATCTGTGTGGTTCCTGCATATAATACAGTGCCTGGCCTACAGTATGTACTCGATGAATATGGAATCAATGTATGTTGGAAACATATAAGAGAATGCCATCTCCTCTGGCTTTCAGGCCTCTGCCTCAAGACTCATCACCTCCCTGACCCAGTACCAGGTCCCGGGTGATCTGAAAGGATCCAAAGATGGGGTTGGGGTAAGGACATTCTGAAGATGGTGAAGAGCATCTGGGGGAACTAGTGGCAGATGGGCATTGTGACAGGAAACCCAGAGGATAAGATGGAGTGACTCAGGTACCAAGGGGGAGATCTGAGGCAGAAGTCACCCCCATTTACCGTAAGTGCAGACACTGTTCACCTGGTGGAGACATTAGGATTCTAGAAAGACATCAGAGGTGGCAGGTACCTGCCTTCAGGCTGAGAGGCAGGAAGGCATATGTTAAAGCCCCAAGGAACAGAGCCAGCTGCCCCAGGCTCTCCTTAGTAAGAGGTAGTGGAGTCTGTATTTGGCATGGGACACTCCATGCCCATGTTTGAGCGTCCAGGGGCCCCAGAGCACCAGGCCAGCTGGAGCATGCCAGAGAGGATAGGGGAGGCATGTATAAGGTTAGGAATGTCTCCAGCCTAACACCTTCTCTGAGCTGCCTTCTCCCCTGCCTGTTGTCAGAGCATGATCATCTGCCCAGGTCAGGGACAAAGGTGAGAGGTCAGGACTGACACAGGTCTCTATCCCCATCTATGCTTTGTGGCAACCTGGCATACAGGCCTGTGACCATTGGCCTCTCTGGAACAATCTGGAACAGCTCAGCTGAGGCCCAGGATCCCTGTAAGTGCCATCCCTGGGGTCATGGAGCATACAGCTCTGGCTCCAGGCAGCCCAGCCAGGCGTGGAGACGCAGGAGAAGAAAGAAAACCCAGCTGTCTGTAGGACTCGCTCCTTTCTCTCATCTCCTGAAACTTTAAAGACTCTCGGCTGGAAACTGAGCTGGGGCTCGTTAAAGTTTAAAAGCCCAAGCCTGGGGAGCTGGGTGTGGAGGACACAGGGCCAGCCTGAGGGCTGAGGGCTCCTCTACTCTCAGCAGGGACTGCAGGCCCCCCACTCCCAAGCAGGTGCCAAGGGACTGCACATCCCTAATCCCTACCATCTTATACCCCAGCCTGCCCTGCATCTCACAGCTGAGATGCACACTGCACAGTTATAGTATAATTACCAGCCCTCCTAAATTTCTCTGGATATGACCCTTAGCTCCATTCCCAAGTCCTGCTTTACTTTAGGCTCAGCACCTCTGCCCCAACAAATACAGCAGCAGATCCTCTCCCACCACCTCCATTAGCTAAAGTCCTCTCCCTAGCAACCCAGGGGAGGACCTCTGAGTTCCAAGGCCCAGGCCCCTGGTTTAGCTTTCCCATCCCCTCCAGCCTCTCAACTCAACCACCTACAGTTCTCCAAATGCAATGCTTGGTTTCCCGCCTCCAGGCCTTCGTATAGCTATGTGGAAAGCTCCTGATGCCAACAAACTTGTGCTCCTCCTTTTCCACCCAGTTCCAGTGGGAACGCCTCAGCATTTCTCCTCTCAGAAGCCTTTCCTGACCCCCAAAGCTAGCAGATTCAGATGCTCCCTCTGGGTCTCCATGGCTCCTGTGACAGGTGTCTATCTTAGTACCTAACTGGGAGTTCCATGAGGGCAGGGTCTGGTTCTCCGCTATTCCCCACCTCTGGCACACAGCCAGGTAGGGAGAAGCTATGGGGGATGTTCACTGACTGAGTGAATAAATGAAGTGCAAAATGAAGGCAGGGCAGTACTGTCCACATTTGGTAGATGAGGAACTGAAGCCTAGGCAGGGCGACTTGCCCAGGGCCACATGGCCAGGACTTTAGATCCTGTGTTCTCTCCCCTGTGTGCTCAATTCTGCCAGGAAGGCTTCCCTAACACCTCCAGCTACCTCTGACCTTTCCCTTCTCTGAGGTCCCTACCCCAGTGCCTGGATACCAACTACCTGGGGCATGCTCTGTGGGAGCCTGTTCCCCAAGAACAGCTCTGAAGCTACTTCTTCCATGTAAGGGCCTCCATGCCAAGTCAGTCTAAAGCCAGCCAGGGCAGGGGTCCTCAGGATTCATCCTGGATTCAGAGTCCCCAATTAGGGGCCTCTCTGCTGGCATAGATGGTCAAGGCCTTAGCCATCTGTCCTTACTCAGTGTCTAGCAGTGCAAGCTCCCTTACCCTGGCCTAAGATTAGGACAACCTCCACAGACCACATGCCTAGCAACTTTCTGTAAAGACGAGGAAACTGAGCCCCAGAAGGGGCAGAGGCCAAGTCTGGACCTGAACCCACAAAGCCCAACGCCCCAAAATTGGATTAATTCACACCTCTGCCATCACAGATAAGAATATGGATCCACCCAGGTGCAGTGGCACATGCCTGTAATGACAGCTACTAGAGAGGCTGAGGCAGGAGGATCACAAGTTTGAGACCAGCCTGGGCAACTTTGGCCCTGTCTCAAAAAAAAAAAAATAGAACTGGGGATGTGGGTTAACGGTACAATGCCCCTGAGTTCAATCCCTAGCACTGCCAAAAAAAGAAAGACAGAAAAGAAAGGGAGAGGGGGAGAGGGGAGACAAAAAATAAAAAACAGACCCAGAAAGGTGAAGTGACCCTTAGGTCACACAGTGAGAACTGGGCTCTTACCCAGCTGTGTCCCTCTCAGGGCCCCTCCCATAATGACACAGCACAGGGAGACTCAAGGATGGAGGGTAAGATAAGTTGTGAGCCACACGGGGTCCTAGACACAAAAGGGCCTGAGAGTGCTAATAACCTGGTCCAGGGAGCTTGAGTCTTGGAGACTCAAGGACCTGAGCTGAGAGATACGGCTTCAACCACTTCTAGCTGTTTAGCCTTGCACGAGTGAATTCCTCCTCTGCTTCTCAGGTTTCACATCTGTTCAATGGGGTTCATAGTCCTACCATGCAGGATAGTTGTGAAGATGGAATGAACAGACATAAAGCAAGCACCTGGCCTCTGCCTCCCCCACCTTGCCTTCCCCAGGGCATTCTTCAGCTCCACATACTGTTAGGAGGGAGAAGGGCCCTTGGAAATCAGAGTGATCTGCACTCCACCAGGGAGAGAATGAGGCACTGAGGAGAAGCGGGCAGGGAGGTAGACAGGGGCAGAGGCTTGAGAGTCTGGGACCCAGGGGACCTGTGGTGTGGGACAGGTGGTCAGTGCGACAGGGCTGGGAGGGGCCACCAGAGCTTCCTCCAAGGGGAATGGGTGAGGCTGCAAGGACAGGAAGTCAGAGGAGACAGGTCCCCACTGCCCAGCTTCCTGTTGCAAGAGGAACTTCAGGTTCTCAGCTACACTCCCCCCAAAGCTCCCATACCTGCTCTAGCACCAAGCCCTCATGGCCCCTGCCCACCCAGCCTGCTCCTAACAGAGGCCTAGGTTCCCACCAGGCTCCACCCCTGCCTCTGTGGGCTCCTGTGAACATGTGCCCTGTGCAGTAGGCAGGGAGTCGCCTGGAATTATCTGTTCTTTCTCCACCAGGGTCTGAAAACCTGAGGAAGGGTCCAGGTCTCTTCTTCTGCCTGTCACAAGGCTGGGCATGTCACAGGCATCAGAAACCCTGACCACACGGTATCCAAGCAGAGCCAGGCAGGCCGTGTCATCTGCTGATTCCTCATCTCTCCCCCATAGGCCCTGGCCCAGGCACTCAGTTCTGAGGCCTTTGGAGTCAGGAGGGCCCAATGGCACAGATGCACAAACAGTCCAGAGTTGGGCAGGGATGTGTCCAAGGTCACAAGTGGCAAGAGGACACCTTGCCACACAACCTCCAGGTTTTCCATTTCTCAGACCTCTGGGGAAGCAGCCTGGACTTTGAGAGGCATGGATTCAGGCACCAAGCTGCCCTCTGCCTTGCACACAAGACCCATGTTCAGCGCCTCCTCTGGTACAGGGCCTGGACTCCCAGGAGGCAGGCTTGGGGCCAGGCCAGGCTGGAGGCCAGGAAGGAAGGCAAGGGTAGAGGTGCCTTCCAACAGCCCCTTTGTCCTGGTTCCAACTGCTGGGCCCGAGGCCATGGTGGCTTCTAGGGACCTCTGGACACAGGGTTAGGGAGAAGAGAAGGAAGAAATCAATCAGGTAAATAGGTAGGTGGAGTCCTACATCCCTGTCCATCACGAGCTCAGGGTATCTAGGGGACATTTGGCTGGGGCAGGAGAGAGGTGAGGGGAGGAGACAGAAGCTCAACAAACACCTGCGGTTGAGTCCCAGCCTGACCCGATCATCACTGGGGCTCTGGCTTCAACCTGCTGTGTGACCTTGACAAGCCGCTCCTCCCCTTTGTGGGCCTCAGCCTTGTCATCTATCAAACAAGAAGGGGATGAAGAGAACATCATGTCCTTCAATCCTCAGAGTTATTGATGAAGCTAAAGGCCACAGGGTGCCTAAGGGTGTGGGCCCACGCAGAGAGGAGTAGGGCTCTGGCGCCAGCTGCCTCAGCTGCTGTGTGACCTTAGGCAAGGGACAGTGGCTCTCTCAGCCTGTTTCTTTGTAAAATGGACTAGCCCGAAGGTAAAATAGATGGAGAGAGACACTTGGCTCTGAGCAGAGGCTTTTATCAGAAATAGCTGTGTGGCACCTGGGAGTCCTGGAATCTTGGGGATGGGTAGCTCAGAGAGGCTTTTGCCCATCTCCCAGAGTTCCATCTGCTATGCTGAGAAGACAAGAAACGGCCTCCTGGTTATGAGCCTCCTCCCTAAGCTCCAGCTCTGCTCACCTCCTCCACTGTGGGGAACAGAGCTAGAGGGTAGAGGGAAGAAAAGTAAGAAAGACTGGGAGGCTAACACATCTGCTCTGTTGGGACCTGGCTGACACTGGGCTGGCCCCTGCCTTTCTCTGGGCTTTAATATCCTTACCTTCACCCCAGTGTGGGGATGGGGGAGTATGAAACAGGGCTTGCAAAAGGCCGTCTAGTACGTCCAGTCTCTGCTCAGTCTAGAGGGAAGGATGATCCTGGCTGATGGGGAATATATGTGCCCTGCCCACAACAACTTGGTTCTTCTAAGCCCTCCACCCTCAAAAGAAGGCCATCTGATAAGTCAGACCTGGTCACTAGGGGTCTGTTGCAGCAGCCTGGCCCCCAGACCTGCCAACTCCAGACCTGGGCTGGGTTGGGTTTATTCATTAACCAAGACAGATGGAGGAGGCAGCTCCGCCCTGTTGACAGAGGGTGGGAGTACCTCCCCCTCACACACCTTGGGAGCCTGCCCCAGTGGGGAAACTTCACTTCCCATCCCCCCACCTACACACATCGCCAGCCTTACGCCCTTCTGAGGTCACAGTCAAGCTCCCTTGCAGCCACCTGCTCACTTTCATTCACTTTGTTCCTTAGTCCCTTCCTTCTTCTTTCCTTCAACCAGCATCCCTGCCCATGTGTAGGATGCTGCATGTGTGTGTAGGATGCTGCAGGGAGGCTGGGACCTATTCCTGCCCTCAGGGAGCACCAAGCTGGGGCTTTTGAGCTGCCCTCCTCTTCCCTGCTTGTCAGGCTCAGACATGGGGTAGGCTCTTGAGAAACCCTAGCCCAGGGTCCTCAGGTCTAGGCAGAGATCCAGAGAAAGAGGCATACATTGAAACCCAAAGAGAAAGAGTCAAGTGGCCAGGGTGTTGACATAGAGTCATAGAGGGAGAAAGGGAAGGCAGAAAGAACAACCCAGGCCATGTGGGAACAAATGGACAAAGCAGTGAATGATAGAGGCAAAGTGAAGCAGTAAGGCATAGGGTCAGAGGGGAAAGATCAGACAGTTCAGGTCCTCGTGCGCAGCCAGGATACCTGAACTAAGTCAGAGACCAGGTCCTGGGCAGGAGCAGGTTTCTCTTAGGAGTCCAGTGCCCTGGCCCCTAGCAACAGGAATGTACTCCCCACATGCTCCAGTAGGACAGGAGAAAGGAGAAGGGGGTAAGGGAAAGGGAGTAAGGGCACAGTCTCCTGCCAGAAGCCCTCTTAAGGGAGACCCATCCACCCTTGAAATGTGGTACAGCAATGCCAGATGTGTTGGGGGAACAGCTACTGATACCCATAGATCAGAGCCTTCACTAGCCTCTGCCCCATCAACTCCCAAGCTTGCCTGTCATGGCAGAGAGGAGAGAATCATGGAGCTGCGGTGGGGGGGGTGGTGCTGTGAGGAGCTGATGTGTCTGCAACTGCCCTCTGAGATGGCTTTCCCAGACCCCAGGTCTCCTGCTCCCCCAGCCCCCCTGAGCCTGGCCCTGTGCAAGACAGGTCATCCAAGCCCTCCTTCATCATCCACCAGACACAATATGGAGCCCCTGCCAGACACTTGGGGAGCAGCCCAGGAGGGAAGAGGAAGAGCAAAGGATCAGGCAGGAAGGAATAGGATCTCTGGCACCCAAGGGTGCAGAGGTAAGAGCAGGAGACCCAGCTCAGGCTGAGAGAATGAGGAATTAGGGAGAAAGGGAGCTGGTCCCCTACTTGGGGTGACTCAAATCAGAGGCCAGGTGGAGACTTCTGGGCAGAGGGGTTTTCTGAGGGAGACCACTCTCCTAGATGGGCCTGGCAGCAGCCCCCATCCTGGAGCAGACAGGAGCATTCCTGGCTTCTAGCAGAGGGTGCCAGAGTGAGTCACACACTCTCCAGACCTCAGTTGGCCCATCTGTGTAATGGGCCCTTGGCCTAGCAGAAAGTACCTCCTCCTGGTTCCTAGCAAGAGACTTTTTCTAGGCCCAGATGCACCCCAGGTGTCTGTGGCCCTGAGGCAGGATGGGGAGACCCAGTGTCAGAGGCAGTAAGAGTACAGGGTCAGCTGCAGGTACCCTAGGGCAACCCTACCTTGATCTTGTGCAGAGTCCGATCCATCTCCATAGCCTGCACCCACACAGACACGCCAGCCTTGCTATAGGTCAAGTTCCAGCCCACCTCGTCCTCACACTCTGACCGGAAGCTGCGGAAGTCCTGGTCGTCGGGCACCTGGACACTTTCGCGGCCCAAGACTGGCCGAGGCCCTTGAGGCTCTGTTGAGGCCGCTGATTTCTCCATGGGAAGCGTGGGGAGGCCCAGGGCCCTGGTCCTAGTCCGGCTCTCCTGGGTCCTCCGCGGAGGCACCAACAACGTCGTCGACGCGGCTGCAGATGCTGACGCCACCTTCCAGGGACCTGCAAGACCGGTTTGGGGACGGGAGTCACTGCGCTGGGGGCGCGGGTGGGGCTGCCCGGGGTCCTGGCCTGGTGGAGAGCTCGAGATCGGCAGGTGCCGGCCCCCGGGCAAGGGCGGACTGGCGCAGGACAGTCCACCCCCCGAGGAACTCCCCCAGATCCTCTGGGCGGCGTGGAGGCACCGGTTTCGGGTACCGGTGGCCCACGGGAGCCCGTCGGGACGCGAGGTGCGGGACGGTCTAGCGGGGGTCCCCGGCACGGCGGTGGCCCGACCGGCTCAACTAACTCGGCAGCGGCGCCGGCGCGGGCTGCGCGCGGGCGAGCGGTGGGGGCGGGGAGGGGCGCCCGCGGCGGGGCCGCTCACCTGTGCCCGCTGCTCCGCCGGGGCCCGCCGGGGCCGGGGTGCGAGCGCCTCCGCTGCCGCCGCTGCCGGGGCGACCGGGGGCCGCGCGGGAGGTCTGGGGGGAGGAGCAGTGGGTCCCGCCGCCCGGCCCCGCCCCGCGCCCCCCGCCCCGCGCGCCCCCTCCTGCCCTCCTCCCTCGGGGCTAGGCTGGGGGCTCCCGGGCTGTGCTCGCTCCGCTCGGTGTTTTCCAGGCTGAGGAGGTAAAGCTGACGGAGCCCGAGCCCCGCCCCGCCCCGCCCCGCCGGGTCCTAGCGCCCGCCCTAGCCCGCCCCCGGAGGGGACCCTGGGGGTGGGGGGGGCGGTCCTCGAGCAGGGACTGGGGGCGGGCTGAGGAGTGGCCAAGATAGAGTGGGCTTCCAGAGGAAGGGTGACCTGGTTATAGAGAGAGATTCTGGAAGTTAATTGTGAGCCCCTTCTCTCGGTCCCCCTCCCACCCTCACAGGTACGCACCCCTGCAACAACCTATGTACACGCGGGCACACCGTCCCAAGAACACCCCAGAGATCCAAAGATGGGCTCGCGGGCGCGCATACACACACACACACACACACACACACACACATACACACACAGGATAATCAAGAGACTAACTTGCAGGGATGACAGCCCCACCGCAGCTCAGAGATGCCCCCAACAATCTAGAGGCACTTCAAGCCTACGTACACACAACCCGATTCCCAATGGGGTGTGCAAACTCAGCCAGAAGCCGATCCAAGCCGCAAGACTCAAGGTTCAGGGCTAGCCAGACTTAGGCAAAATTTCTATTTGCATTTCTATCTGGGAGCTTTAACCATGACCCCTCCAACCCCTGACTCTGGCCCTTGGCCATGCCACCCCTTGTCAGTGTGCCTGTGGATACATACATTTCCTATGGATTAGACTAGGTTCTCAAGCATGGGAGCCTGGTGGGGGAGGGCGCCCAGGGCTCTGGCCAGAGCTTCAAATCTCCAGGGAGTTATATTCACCAGCATTCCAGCCATCCCTTTCAGCCTGCAAGGCTGCCCCCTGCTCCCTGGGTCCTAGTGCCAGCTCTGCCTCCATCTACTCTGAACTGAGGCCAGAGGCTCAACTTCTCCGAGATCAGGCCTGTATTCATGTGACAGCAACTGGGCCAAAGAGCAGGTGGGGAGGGCCTGGGGTGAGCTCCTCTGGGTAGCCAGCTAACTGGGCCAGTGTCAGAATGAACCCCCAGCCATCCTGACCAGAGCCCAGGTCAGCTTCCAGGGTCACTTGCTCTGCCCTCCTGCCCCCTGCTCTCTGGGCCTTGGTCCCATCCACACAAGGAGGGAGTTGAGAGGACACCTCCTGGCTTCATCATCCAGAGCTCTGGGAGAGAACAGCTCTACTTATAGACACTAAGATAAAAACCAGGAGTCAGCACAGTGGATTCACAAATAGAGGTGTCTCTTCCTGAAGTGCTTAGGGCTCTGAGATGTTTGTAAATCAGACCCCAATTTAAAAAAATGAGCAGAGATGAGCAAGGAGCCATGCCAACAAGTGACCCCAAATGACATTCTGCAAAGTGAGTCCATAAAATGAGTTGCAGGTGCTGTGAGGCCTGGGAGATGACCTTCCATATCCAGGCCTCCCATTTGCAGTGTGGGAGGTAGAATCAGATAATCACTTCTCTCCTCTAAACCCACACTCCTGAGAGGTGTGTGAGAATATCTGGATGCAGTGGCACATCCCTGTAATCCCAACAACTGGAGAGGCTGAGACAGGAGGATCTCAAGTTCCAGGCCAGCTTGGGTGAGTTAGTAAGACTCTGTCTCAAAATAAAAATTTGAAAGGGGCCAAGGCAGTAGCTGAGTGATAGAGTGCCCCTGGGTTCAATCCCTGGTACTCCAAAAGAACGAAAGTTAAAAAAAAGTTGGGGGATGAGTAGGTGTGGGGGTGGGCGGGGCGGGCTGTCAGCTGGGGAGGCCTGGGCTCTGGCTCGCTAATCTACCTCCTCTGCCCTTGGCCCAACTTTATGCAGGTCACAGTCTTCCCCAGGTCTTGGTGGTTCTATCTGATACTCTCACTTCTAGGCTGGTGGGAGACCCACAGGGACCCCAAAAGAGCTGAAGTCTGCTTAGTGAACTATATATAACTTTTGGGACTGGCCATGAGGAGGAGATGGCAGCACTGGTTTGGTGGCTCCTTAAAAAAAAAAAAATTAATGACATTGAGACTTGAACCCAGGGGTATTCTGCCTCTGAGATATACTCCCAACCCCATTTTATTTTATTTTACAGGGTCTAGCATGATGGCCTGGAACCTGCTATGATCCTCTTGTCTCAGCCTCCCAAGTACTGGGATTACAGGCATGCACCACCACACCCAGCTTGGCTACTGCATTTTGAGGGGCCAAATAACATACATCTCAGCAGACAGCAGGTACCAATGTACTAAATCTCTCATGTCCACCATCCAGTCCGGGGGGGGTGGTGAGGCTGGGGTGATAGCAGGAGGAGAGAGGCAGTGAGGACAAACTGACAGAAGGAGCTCTCTGACCAAGGAGACTGCCAGGCTAAGGGAGAGACAGAAACTCAGGGAGGTACAGATGGCAGGAACCAAGCCATCACTCACACCCAAACACAGATTCACCAAGAATGAATCTTTTTGGTTTGGGGCCAGGAGAGGAGAATGACCTGGTACCCCTGGGCTCAGCCCCAGGTCAGATGAGTCTGTCTGGCCAGCAGGTGGGCAGAAGAGCATCACTCCATCCTCTTCATTTATTTGCCCTTGTAAGGGACCCCCCCCCAGGAATTTAGTTATCCCTAGTTCTGAGGCTCTTGACAGCCTCTTGATGTGACAGAATAGATCCATGCCCTGTCTCAAAACACCTCTGAGCAGCAGAGATAAAGGCCTACCAGTTTCACCCCCAGATGAACAACCAGAAATATAACGGGGTGGGATAGGTCAGGGAAGAATACACTGTCCAAAAATGTATGGTTCTAACAAAAAGTATTATGGTAACATCTGGCTATGGCTGGTATGATTCTTCTGAAATAGCAGTGGGAAAGGTTGGCAAAGCATGAGCCCTGATCTGCCCATTCAGCCCCCTGCCCCAGCCCCAGGCCCCTCACAGGAGGTAGAGGAAGGTACCTCTGTGAACCCTCGGGTGGAGCCCGGTCTGGATCCTCTGGGTCCCAACTCCAGAAAGGGCATCACTGAGCAGGAGCCTGGGTGGGGGTAGAAGGTGAGAGTGTGTATGAGAAGGTGCTTAGCAAACTGAGAAGTGTCATGGGGGTGTGAGGAATGTGCACAGGGTGCTGAGCAAGCCTGTTCTAACGTTGGCCCTCAAAGAGCAGCTGAGGCTGTGGGAGCACCCGAGCCAAACAGCAAGTCAGAACCCTTAGGGGACCTCTGGTCCTCAGGACTGTGACTCCTAGGAATGGGGGCTAAGGGGTCATTTAGAGAGAGTCACACCAGCACCAGACTTTGCTTATTGCCCTTGACAGCTGTTGGAGTAGGGGTCAGGGCACCTGCCTGGAGCCACCTGGTCCCCAACACTCCCTTCAACTCCCCGCACCAGATCGAAAGCCCTCAGACTAAGATCATCTGGACTCAGCCCCTCTGATGGAGAAACAGAGGCCCAACTAGCAGGGTCAAGCAGAAACAAAAACCCAGGTCTCCTGGCTCCTAACCTGAGGCTCCTACCCCCATTACATGCCAGCCTTCCCATTTGTCTTTGGGGACCTTGGCATAGTCACTGTCTTCTCTCAGCCTCTAGATTCAGCCTCCCCCTTTTGGTGCCCCCCCCCCCACCGCCTAGTGACCTGAGCAATAAGAGGCCCGCAAGACTTGACTTAACCCACCCCTACTCACCATCTAGGCAGACAGACAAATGGCTGCCTCGATCTCCCCTCTGGGAGATAAGAAGGCCCCCACAGGCCCCTTCTCCTCCCACCCCCTCCTCAGGGGTAACCCTGCCTGCCAGTTGGGGTGGAGTAAATTCCCAGGTTGTCCAGGACAATGAGGCAGTATCCAGAGGGCAATGTTCTAGAATATTAGGCAGTGACTTGTGTGATGTCACCAGGAAGCAGCAGAGTGGTTCCACAGG
>PVLC010043766.1:0-12426 GCA_004027655.1 Graphiurus murinus
CTGGAGAGAGGGGTTATTGGGAGTCTGTTGGAAAGGCACTATTTGGAGAGACGGCTTCTGTGCTGTGTTTGTTACTGCTTGTGTAGTGCCCTCGATCCCAGAGAGAGAGGTATAATAAAGAGAGGTTTGAATCAGCAACATTCAGGCAGCGTCTTTATTGGGGCCTCACGGTTGAGGGTTCAGCCTGGGGTTCCCAATAGTTAGCTGGACATGGTGGCACAGGCCTATAATCCCAGTACTTGGGAGGCTGAGACAGGAGGATCACAGGTTCAAGGACTGTCTCAGCAAGTAGTGAGACTCTCATCAACCAATTGAGACCCTATTTCAAAATAAGAAATAAAATTGGGCTGGGGATGTAGTTCGAAGGTAGAATGCCTCTGGGTTCAATCCCTAGTGCCACAAAAAATAAAAATGGTTAGGGATATTTCTCAGTGTCAGAGTGCTTGCCCTGCATGCAAAAGGCCCTGGGTTCCATCCCCAGCCCTGCAAAATGAAAGGCAATCTGAATGATGAAAATATCTCGTTCTTTTAACTTGTTTTCCCTGATCACTAGTGAAATGAAATAACTTTATATTTTCCACATGTTTAGTAGATATGTATAATTCTTCTTTGTGTTGTTTATGGGAAAGAGAGTACTAGGGATTGAACACAGGGACATTCTATCTCTGACCTATACCCCCAGCCACATATATATATAAATTAATATAAATATAAAATTAATATATATTATTAATTTTGAAACAGAGTCTCACTAAGTTGTGGAGGGTCTCACTAAGTTGCTGAGGCTGGCATTGAACCTGTGATCATTCTGTCTCAGCCTCCCAAGTCCTGGGATAGCAGGCATGTGCCACCTGCCTGACCTGGTTGTCTTTATCTTACTAATTATAGGAACTCTTTGTAGATATGGGAGATTATTTTGTGTCTTGCAAGAGATTACTACCAATGTGCCTTTTTATTTTTAGTTCATTTGAGGAGAGTATGTGAAAAGAGATGGAAGGAGAAATATTTTTTGTCATAAGTTTAGAAAAGTCAGTCATCCTTTATCCTTCCTCAAGTTCAGTCAATTTCACTCCAGAAATGACTCTCTGGTATGGCCCCTCTTCTCTTTTCCACTCAACTAGCCATCATGTCCTGTCCCTTGGCTAGTTTATCTACAGCAGTCTTGCCCCACTCCTTCCACTCCAGGTTGCCCAGAATTATCTTCCCAAACGAGAAATCTCATCGTGCTGTTCCTCTGCTTTAAGACGACCACTCCTGGTTCCACAGTCAGGGAAAGACCTCGCTCGGCACCTTCCTTTGCTGGCTACACAAAACCCTCCACAACATGTACCAGTCCTTCTCAGCACTCTCTCCTGACATCTAATCCCATGAGCGCTGCAGAACAGGATGTGCCTTGCCTTTCTCCCTTTTTGGAATGCCCTTTCTCCAGTTCTGTCCATCCTTCAGAACAACTGTCCTCAAATTTCCCTTCCTCTGGACAGTCTGCACTCCTTCTACCCCCACGCTGGCCAAGCACTTTCGGTTGCTTTGTCTTCTGAGTCATACCTCTATTATACCATTCCTGGGATCATAATACCTGTTTGTCTCTTCAACTATACAAGGAAGGCAGGTACCATAGTAATTCATGTGTGTCCCTACTGCTTAGCATGGGACACACATGAATTACATGGGGACAGGTGGATGGATGGATGGACCGGTGGGTGGGTGGATGGATGGATGGATGGACGGACAGAAGCGATGGAAAGTCAAGAGAAATTTTTAAAGAAAATCTGCAAAATTGAAGGCATACACCAGGGGGAGCTGAGACACCACAATAAAGCGGGAGGGCGGGCCATGAAGTCTTCAAGCTCTGGGGTGAGCGGGTGATAGGCGCGCACTAAAGCATCACGCAACTGGCACCGCTCACCCACGTGTGCATCCCCGGGTCCTCCTTCCCAGACTGCGCTTGAGCTCGTTCCACCGCCCCCGCCACCCAGGTCGCCTCCACAGTCACCGAGAAAGCAAACAAAGGGGAGGGGACCCCTGCAGGGCTCGGGATGTCAGAAACCAATCAAAGGGTTCTAATCTCCTGAAAGGCGGGCGCCTTCATTTAAAGGGGCCCAATCGGCTCTAAAGGATCCAGGCGGGGCGGAGAGATGGGCGGGAAGAGTTGGAGTTGGGAAGGCGCGCGCTGGGAGGGCTCCCCCGGGGAGACCAAAGGCGGAGGGAGGAGGGCGGAGCCAATCGCCGCGCCTGTCCGGGAGGAGAGGGCGGGCAGCGCTGCGGCGCGCGCTCTCCGGCTGACGCATCTGGCCCCGGTTCCCCAGGACCCAAGGGGAGGGGGAAGAGGAGAAAGAGCGGAGGGCGCCCATGCGCAGTGGCGCGGGGAGGAGCAGGGATCTGGCAGCAGGCGAGAAAGCTGCGAGCAAGCCGCGAACCCGGCGGGCGGCGGGCGCGCGCACCATGGGGGAGAAACCCGGGACCAGGTAAGGGAGGTGGGGCCACGCGGCGGGGCTTGGGCGGCGATGGCGATGACTTCGGGCAGTCCCCAGACAAGGACATCGGGGAGAGAATCTGGGGGCCAGACCCCTGGGTCCCTAGAGGGCTGCCATCCGGGACCACACACCTAGGTCCTCGAAGATAATGGGGGGGGGGGCGCGTGCCTGGGCCCCTGCAGAAAGCAAGGCCTGAAGGGGATCGGGAAACCTGTGTCGGGGTTCTCGCAGGGAGGCAGGGGGCAAAAGACTGGGTTTTGCCGTGCAGGCTGCGATGCAGGGGTGGAGGAAGGAGCAGGTGGCCGGCCCCGAGGGGTTGTGTACGGGGAGACTGATGCTGGGAAGGGATCCTCCCTAGACTCGTGCCCAGCCGATGAAAAGCCTCCTGTGCAATACCCCACAGGCAGTCGGGCTGCCCCCACTTGTCCCAAGGGCCGGGTGCTTCTGCTTCCAAACTTCTGCCTTTCCCTGTGTTGCTAGGAGCAACAGCTTCATCTTGAGGCTGCAGAGTACATGCGACCCTCTTCGAAACTGGACCATATCTCTTATGGGTGGGGGAAGGCAGTACCTGCCCTAGGCACACATCCACTCCCCGGATGTTTTCTGTGTAATTGAGGCTCCTTCCTTCTACTGAACCCCGAATTCGTGTTCGTGTTTTCTCTCTCTCTCTCTCTCTCTCTCCCTCTCTCTCTCTCTCTCTCTCTCTCTCTCTCTCTCCCCTCTATCAAAATCTACTTCCTGTTGTGACCAACATCCCCAAGGGGGTAGGTGGTGAATGCCTGAGTCCCCCAGGAGTAGGAGCAAAGGAAGAGAAAATTGGGGCAGTATGCCTCAACCCAGAGGGCATCGGGAATGGGGCCTGGTCCTGAGCCCTCACTTGTTCTACAGAACATCATATCAACCCCACCACTCCCCCTACCCATAGAATATGAGATCCCAGGTTTCTGAGCATCAGGAGGACCAGTATCCAAGAGAGATGATCAGAGGGTAAATTGACACCCTGGATTAGGGGTTAAACACCCCAGAGAAAGGGGAAGTCACTGACTTGAGAGAGGCCCCCTGGTTTCCGTTCTGTGGTTCGAGGAGGGGGGCTGGATGGACCAAAGAGGGACTGCTGAGTTGGCATAATTCCTTCCACCCTCATCAAATTCTGGGCCACAGGAAATGGAGAGAATAGCAGGAAGTGCAAAGGGGCATCTGCTTCAGCTGCCCCACACGCACACACACTCCCTGGTCATTCCCATACTCTACCTCCTTGGCGAGCATGAGTATGTGCACGCTGCTTCTCCCTGGCCTGGCAAGAGGTGGCTGGGTTGGGATCCAAAAGGCAGGTGCCCCGTAGTTGCTCCAGGGCGATTGACCCAGAGCCACACTCCAGTTGGCCAACAGATTGTGGCTGTCGCAGCCCTCTGCCAGGGTTCCTAATGGGAGGAAACACTGGAACAGAGAGGAAAACCAGAGCAGAGGAGAGGGAGAGCGTGGATGATGCCATAGCAGTCAGCCCTATGTAAGGTAGGGTGCTTATTCTAGCTGCCTCCATGTCCATGTTTACACTCCTTTGTTGGTTGGGGATACCTGGGGGCCTCCATACCCTTTGCCATATGACCTTTGGGCAGGTGGCTCAGGGAAAAAGGAATAAGTGAGGGATGGAGTTGGAAGAGGGTTGGGACAGTTGACAGGATTTTAGTTTCTATTATCTGGGGAGCCTTTCCAGGGATTGCTTCTAAGGCAGGGTGGATTGGAAGGAGTAAGGTAGTTCTTCAAAGAACAGGCCCATGAGAGGCCAAAGCATTGGAGTCATCAGAAACTTCCCTACCCAGGAGGAGATTGTTTCAGCACCCAGGTAGAATATCTCCTTCAATTTGACAAACTATTGCTGTCAGTTACAAAGAGGATCGTTTAGTGATTAAGAGCAGAAACTTGCACTAGTATGTGGGAGGCTGAGACAAGAGGATCTCAGGTTGAAGGCCAGCCTCAGAAATTTAGCTAGGCACTCTACAACTTAGTAAGATCCTGTTTCATGTTTCAAAATAGTTTAGAAGAGCTGGGCGTGGTGGCATTCGCCTATAATCCCAGTACTTGGGAGGCTGAAACAGGAGGATCACAGGTTCGTGGCCAGCCTCAGCTACTTAGTGAGGCCCTCTGCAACTTACTGAGACCCTGTTTCAAAATAAAGAATAAAAAATAGGGCTCTAGGTGTAGCTCAGAGGTAGAATGGCCTTGGGTTCAATCCCTAGTACCACAAAAAATAAAAAGAAAGAAAAAGAAAAGGGGAAGTCAGGCATGGTGGCACACACTTGTAATCCCAGCATTTGGGAGGCTGAGACCAGAGGATCCGGGTTCGAGGCCAGCCTCTCAGCTACCTAGTGAGCAACTTAGTGAGACCCTGTTTCAAAATAAAGAATAAAAAGTAGGGCTGGGGGTATAGCTCAGAGGTAGAATGCCTCTGAGTTCAATCCCCAGTACCACAAAAATAAATAAATAAAGGTTTAGAGGTAGAATGCCCCTGGATTCAATTCCCAGTACCAAAAAAAAGCAGAGACTTAGAGCCAGGCTGCCTTCCATTTGTATGTGAATTCCACTATTTATACACTGTGACCTTGGACAAAAATCTTGACCTCTCCATGCCTCGATTCCCTCACCTACAAGGATATTAAGACCTCCATTATTGGGTTGAGAGCATTAAAGAGCACTTGAAACATCTGGAATAGTGCCAGACCCAATAAATGTTAGCCAGCATTATCATCTTCATCATATAGCTGCTGGGTGTGCCTGAATGAACAAGGCCTCAGAGCCCACAGTCTAAGGAAGAGACAAATGATACACAACTACTGCCCTGTGTGCCATCACATCTCAAATAGAACATAAGCGAGATGTGACAGGACCCCCCAAAAGGAGCAATGGGGGTCTGAGCTGAGTCTGCATCCTATGGGAGGTGGCATCTGAGCTAAGCTTTGAAAGGTGAAAGCTGCTGAGGTCAGAGACGAGGTGGGGACAGTTGGTTTAATGAAATCGGCTAAGATGTGGGGAATGCCTTGGTAGCAACCATTTGAGGGGCTCTTCCATGTGCCCCAACTGTCACGGGAGCTGGAGGTCAAATGGAAAGATGGTTAGTTCTGACCTGGACACCAGCCTGTCCGTACTCATTTAGGTCCCCTCTGGTCCTCTGGGAAGAGCCTGGATTGTTCCTGGGGCAACCAGTGGCCACTGTGGGGACAGAGGGCACTGGTGAGGGTGGAGCAAGGACGAGAGCAGGGCATTTGCCCTGGTAACCAGCTTCAAGGGGCTCCAAGTGAGAAATGAGGGACTTTGTGTAAAGGGAGGGGATCGAGCTGGGCAGAGCCTCTACCAAGGGTTGGGGTGCGCTCTGCTCCTCGGGCTGGGGAGGGATAAGCCTGGTGGAAGGGGTCGCACTGAGTCTGAGGGTGGCAGTGGGGTTTCCCTTTCTGTTTTGTTAGGGTCTTCAAGAAGTCGAGCCCTAACTGCAAGGTAAGTCACCACAGTGCCTGTCCTTTGACCCTCCCTGGGCCCTAGCAAAGCCCATCCTGCCCCTAAACGATCCCCAATGCCAGCTCCCCACTTCCTGTGACAGTTAAGAGCTGACTTCCTTCCCTCCTGAAGCCCCTTGCTGCAGAGGCTGCTCAGCCCGAGCCAGCCACAAGGCTGGGTGGGGACAAGCCCCAGGTCTAAGCAAGCCCAAAGAGAAGGAGCCAGAAGCAAGCCCTGTGCCTGTAACCCTCCTAGGGGCAACCCAGGGATCCTGGGGTTGGGAAAACTTAACAGCCTGTTTATCCCAAAGCCCCTTGAGGCTGGCCGCTATTAACTGGCTCAGGCTTTGTCCTCCCTGAGGAACCAAGCATGCGCGCTCTCTCTCTCTCTCTCTCTCTCTCTCTCTCTCTCTCTCTCTCTCTCTCTCTCTCTCACACACACACACACACACACACACACACACACACACACACACCTGACTGGTGGACAGAGGTGGGGAGAGATGGGGGAGCAGCTCAGAAGCCTACATCTTGGTTGGGTAGTTTGGGAAACCCCACCACCCTCATCCTCCAGTGCCTTCCTGGTGGCCCAGCCTGGGGAGCCTGGGGCAGGGCAGGCACTTTTGAGGGCTCTGATGTCTTGTCACTGTCCTCCTCAATCTTCCCTGTGACCCCTTGATGGCCTCAGCTCACCGTGTACTTGGGCAAGCGGGACTTTGTAGATCACCTGGACAAAGTGGATCCTGTAGGTAAGTTTGTCCAGAAAGGGACAGCTCGTTCCCCAAGAGGGGGCTGGCACTAGGTCCTAGAATGCGGGATTCATTTTCCTTCAGGAAATGAATCCTCGGGTCTCTTTCCTAGATGGTGTGGTGCTCGTTGATCCTGAGTACTTGAAGGACCGCAAAGGTACTGGCCCCGAGTCCAGGGTCTGAGGGGAGGAACGGAGTGGGGAGAGTGAGGTAGGCCGCCATGGAAAGGGGGCCTCAGAGAGATGCAGGGCTGAAGTGGAAGCGGGACAGAAGGTTCAGGGCAGTCTCATGCTGCTGAGGAAAGGAGCTGCAGCTGCTGGGTACTGGGTGGGGGGTCGGGGAAGGGGATGCTCCTCACCACCCCACCTTGCCCTCCTTTGCCAGTGTTTGTGACCCTCACCTGCGCCTTCCGCTATGGCCGTGAAGACCTGGATGTGCTGGGCTTGTCCTTCCGCAAAGACCTGTTCATCGCCACCTACCAGGCCTTCCCTCCAACGCCCAACCCACCGCGGCCCCCCACCCGCCTGCAAGACCGGCTGCTGAGGAAGCTAGGACAGCATGCCCACCCCTTTTTTTTCACAGTGAGCATGTTCCCCGCCCTCTGCAGGGCAAGGGGGGACTGTGTTGGGGTGAAGGGGGTAAGGCACCTATTTCGAGCACACCTGGGAGGAACAGTGAGGCAGGGGCCCTAGATTCACCTCCCTCAGAGGCCGCCCTGTGTTCAGATGCCTTAGTCTTGGCCTCCTCCCTGGGGCACCTTTCTTCTTCCTTTCTCATCCCCAGCTGCCCTTTTCTCCAGCCTCTAAAGTTGAGATTGGGAAGATCTGGGGCTTTCTGCAGGGACTGAAGCTTCCCCTTTCCTCTGCCACAGATACCCCAGAATCTGCCCTGCTCTGTTACTCTGCAGCCAGGACCAGAGGACACAGGGAAGGTATGAGGGGCAGCTTTGAGGGCACAAGGGAAGAACAGCATTCGGGGGAGCTGGAGCAGCAGGGGTGGGGCTGAGGGCGGTGCCATGTCCCCTGAGGACGTGGGTGTATGGTGTGGTCACCGTGCGGGTGTTGCTGCTTCCTGCTCTGTTGACTTGCACGCGCCTGACTATGAGGGCTCCCCATGCACTGCCGTGAGCAAGCCTCTGCAGGTGCCGGCCCCGGCGGGGGAGAGGGGCACAGTCCCTATGCTCCTCACACTGTGATGGGGCAAGTGTCCCTGCCCGGGAGGAAGGAAGGGGAGTGGTAGAGAAGGTGGCAGGAGCCTTGAGTAAGATGTGGCCTTTCCTCCCCCTCCCGAGGCCTGTGGGGTAGACTTTGAGATTCGAGCCTTCTGTGCCAAATCACTAGAAGAGAAAAGCCACAAAAGGTGAGGGTAGCGACCTCCTCTACGGTTCAACCATTCCTTCCCCACTTCCTGGGGACCCAGGCCCCTGTGGGAGGTGGGAGTGGGGGTTTGGGTGTCTGGGGACTGACCCCTCACCTCTACCCCAGGAATTCTGTGCGACTGGTGATCCGTAAGGTGCAATTTGCCCCCGAGAAACCCGGCCCCCAGCCCTCAGCTGAAACCACACGCCACTTCCTCATGTCTGACCGGTCCCTGCACCTCGAGGCTTCCCTGGACAAGGAGGTGGGGTGCGAGAGGGTGACGCAAGTGCCACCAAGCAGAGCAGACCCTGGGGGAGGGGTGAAGCCACAGGCAGGATGGCAGTTGCCTCCGCTGGGTGTGAGTGGCTTGGGCTTGGGCTGGGGGAGGGGAGCACTGAGAAGCAGGTGCACTTCATGCCCCCTCCTCCCTCCAAAAGCTGTACTATCACGGGGAGCCCCTCAACGTCAATGTCCATGTCACCAACAATTCCACCAAGACCATCAAGAAGATCAGAGTCTCTGGTAGGAGGCAGGGTTGGGAGAGGTTTGGGGGAGGGAGTCCCCGCCTAAGTGGCTTCTACTGCAATGGCAACCCAGACTGTAGCCCAGTGTGGGAGACCTACCATGGCACAGAGAATTTAGGGTGTTCCAGAATCCCGTGTTCACTACGGGGAGGGCTGTGTGTTAGGGTGGGCTGGGGCGTGGCCCTACACCACGTGGCCTGGAGTTGTGACACGGTGGTAGTCTGCGCCCCATCCCGAGCTGCCTGGCCCCACCCCACAGTGAGACAGTATGCCGACATCTGCCTCTTCAGCACCGCCCAGTACAAGTGTCCCGTGGCGCAGCTCGAACAAGAGTGAGTATCGCACAGGCCTCGGTCCTGTGGTCGGGGAGCAGAATAGGCCCAGAGAATAAGAGGTGGAGGGCAGAGTTCTTCCTGAACTATGTCACTCGGAAGGGATTCCCGCCACAGTCAGGGAACTCAGAGCTGTTAATGGTTTTGAGCAGGTTGAGCCCAAACCCCCCTGTAACTTGTTCAAAGGGACAGTGAGGGAAGAGATGGTGCTTGGGGGTGGTCGGCTGCCCCCTCGCCCAGCCCCGCCCCGCCCCTCCAAGAGTCTTGTCTCTGTCCTCACACCCCAGTGACCAGGTATCTCCCAGTTCCACGTTCTGTAAGGTGTACACCATAACCCCGCTGCTCAGCGACAACCGGGAGAAGCGTGGCCTGGCCCTAGACGGGAAGCTCAAGCATGAGGACACCAACCTGGCTTCCAGCACCATGTGAGGCGGGGCCGTGGGCCAGGAGACACTCTTCCATTCAGTGCTGGTTGTGTGCCAGGCTCAGTCCTGGGTGCCAGGGAGGTATCAGTGAACAGAAGAGACAAAAAACTCCCACATTCTAGGAAGAGGGAGAACAGATGATCAGATAAATGGTAAAATATATAGCATGCTGAGGGACAGGTGTTAGGGAGGGAAAGCAAACCAAGACTGGAGAGACGGTGCAGAGAGGGGCAGGGTGTGCTGAGTTTACATAGGGTAGCCAGAGAGGGTGAATGTCGAGGAGGGATGCAGTGTGAACACGCGGAGAAAGTGTTCCAGGCAGAGAATTGCAGGCACAAAGACTGAGATGGGATGGGCTCGGTGTGTCTGAGGAATTGCGAGGTGCCACTGTGCCACTGGGCAGGAGCAGCCCCTGGGGTCCAGAGCTTCACACAGGGCTCATCTCCCCCCAACTGGCACCTTTGCACTGGGTACACACCGCACAACTGCACCCAGGGGGCCTGGAGGCCAGCATGGTGAGAAGGTGCCGTGAGAGGAGTGAGCGAAGCAGGCAGGACCTGCAGGGCTGTCAGGTCAGCACTCAGCTGTCGCCACCAGGGATGAGAACCCAAGAGGGTTGCATGCAGGGAGGGGCCCCTGGCATACTGACACTGTGGGGGGCTGGTGCAAGTTTTTAGCCCAGCTCAATCTCAACAGAAGCCCCCAAGGGGTGACAGGGCAAGGCCCCCATCCATCCTCCCTTCCCTGCAATTGCAGCGTGAAGGAGGGTGCCAACAAGGAGGTGCTGGGGATCCTGGTGTCCTACAGGGTCAAGGTGAAGCTGGTGGTGTCTCGAGGCGGGTGAGTGTGGCTGGGGAAGCCTGGTGGGGGTGGCAGTGGTTCTCTCTGGCTCCCTGTCGCTCTTGTCCTCTTCATGCAGCCTTTCCCCCTTCCCCAGGGATGTCTCTGTGGAGCTGCCTTTTGTTCTCATGCACCCCAAGCCCCATGACCACATCACCTTCCCTAGACCCCAGTCAGGTGAGCACTCCACCCGCCCCGATCCCCTGCAGGGAGGGCCTGAAGCAGGGCCAGTGGAGAAACACTGGTCCTTCCAGCACCCACCCATCCACCCCCTCCCGTCCTCTCAGCCGCTCCCGAAACAGACGTCCCTGTGGATACCAACCTCATCGAATTCGATACCAAGTAAGAAATGCATACCCACCCCTTCCACTTTGACCCTTTGCACAAAGACTCTCCCAACTATCAAATCCACCCGCACACCTCCTGGATTTTTTTCTTTTCTTTTTGGGGGAGAGGGTGGTTGAAGTATCAGGTGAGATGACTTAGCCTTGTGAGACTTTCTTTGTTCCTTCTTGCAAATCCCTCTGTTTGATTGCTGCTCAGACTCCTCCATCCTTGGGGGGAGGCAGGTTGGGAGGCCAAAAGGGTAAGAAGCCCCCACCTCATCCCCCTCCTTTCTGCCACCAAGCTATGCCACAGATGACGACATTGTGTTTGAGGACTTTGCCCGGCTTCGGCTGAAGGGGATGAAGGATGACGACTACGATGACCAGTTCTGCTAGGAAGGGGGGCTGGAAGAAGGGAGTGGATGGTGCTGGGAGAGGTAGGGGCAGGACGACGCTCCCTGCTGTCTCTGGAGGAGGGAGGGCGTCTGGGCCTCTTTCCCTCCATCAGCCGCTCCCTCAACCAGCTCCTTTGCTCCCTTTCCCGTTACCCCAGATACACACTGGAACCATTGCTTGTTCAAAGTGGGCATTAATCTTCTGACTACAGCTCTGCCTTCCCAGCCCCCACTGGGTGGCAAGCTGTGTTCAAACGTAAATGTTCTGGAAACAAGGAGTGAGGAGGGATAGTGGGGCAAAGGGAGAGACGGAACTCCCACACTGAACCTCACCCCAACACACCCGCCCCAGGCACTATCTCTGCCTCCCATTCCTTCAAGATGAGACCTTGTGGGGGCAAGGCCGTTTGTTTCTGAGCATAAAGAAGAAAATAAACCTTTGAATGTGTTCTCTGTGGTGTTTAAAGAGTGTACAGTGTGCTCATCCACGGGTCTTCTCTGCACCAGCAGGGCACCTGACGCAGGGCTATCGATAACAGTTTAGTAAATGACTGGGCTGTGTGTGTGTTCCAAAGTAAACACTGAAACTTGATTTGGTCAGTCCACACTCAAGGGTATGGCTTAGTAAAGCCACAAAGTAAACTCAATCATGGACAGGGGAAATAATAACTAACGTCCCTGCAGACTGGCTGTTTCAGGGAGCTGAGCAGGGCAGGCTCTTCCCTGTTGTGACAGCACATGGCCACACTGTCACCTGTTGTGACAGTTCGGTTCGTCTCCATTGTCAAGTAGTACACTCCTGGGGCTCAGTGGGACTGCATCTGCACTCCTCAAGAGACAGAAGCCATACAAGTGACATATCAGTGGTGTCTGTACTTCCTTTCTAATACGGAAGCCAAGAGTGCTGTCAGCTGCAGGCCCAAGTCCTAGAGCTCCATTCCAATGCTGCTCCTGTGACGTGCATCAGGGACTCCCTGAGGCTTGACCCAAGCCCATGCTGGGCCAAGGGAGACAGCAGCACTCCATGGACGCTTGTCACCTGCTGCCACACTCACAGCGGACCTCACTTAAAGTTTAATCAGCCCATGAACAATCTTTTATTTTATTTTTTGCGGTACTGGGGATTGAACTCAGGCATTCTACCTCCGAGCTACAGCCCCAGCCCTATTTTTTTTTTTTAATTCTTTATTTTGAAACAGGGTCTCACTAAGTTGTGGAGGGCCTCACTAGGTAGCTGAGGCTGGCCGTGAACCCAGATCCTCCAGTCTCAGCCTCCCAAATGCTGGGACTACAAGTGTGTGCCACCACGCCCGGCTCCATGAACAATCTTGAGTATCTTCTATACACCAGGCATGATATAGGAACAGCAGAACCAGAACAAATATTCGATCCTTCCCTATGTATTTAATTACAATGTCTGTGTCCTAAGGAGAGGTATGGAGTTATGAGATTGGCATGACAGGGAATCTGACCTGGGCTGGAGTTTAGGGATGAATTCCCTGGAGGAAGTGACTT
>PVLC010043767.1:0-12419 GCA_004027655.1 Graphiurus murinus
GCGGTACTAGGGATTGAACTCAGGGGCATTCTACCTCTGAGCTATACCCCCAGCCCTATTTTTTATTCTTTATTTTGAAACCGGGTCTCACTAAGTTATGGAGTGCCTCACTAGGTAGCTGAGGCTGGCCTCGAACCCGGATCCTCCGGTCTCAGCCTCCCAAATGCTGGGATTACAAGCGTGCGCCACCACGCCCGGCTTCAATATAACATTTTGAGACTGGTTCTCACTCAGTTGCCGAGGCTGGCCTCCTCCAGCTCGGCACGAGGGCCCCCGTGGCTAGCCCTTCCTTTCCTCTCTTCCACGTCCTGGCGCAGAAGACGGGGTGGGTGCCCAGTGCAGCAGGGTCGTGGGCAGTGGGTCTCCTCATGGGTCTCTGGCCTCATTCCTGAGTGGAGTCACAGCGGAGCCGGCTGGTGGGAGGTTGTGGAAACTGCAGGAGATGGGCGCTGGTTGGAGGGAGGGAGTGGTCCCTGGGGACACGCCCTCGGGGACTGTACCTTTTCCTGGGCCCCTTTCTCCCTCTTCTCCCTGGCTGTCATGAGGTGAACAGCTCGGCTCCACCACGCTCTCTGCCATTTTGCTCCATCTCGCCGTCAGCCCACAGTGATGGGGCCCTGTAACCATGGAATGAAACTCAGGAACCATGAGCCCAACAAGTAAATCTTTCTTCCTTTAAGTTGACTTTCTCAGGTGTTCTGCCACAGCAAGGGAAAGCTGAGTAACACAAGTGCTGTCACAGGCCCAGAGCAATGGAGCAAACTGATCACAGGCTGAAACCTCCAAAATTGTGACCACACAAACCTTTTGTCTTCATAAGTTGATTATTCCAGGTTTTTGGTACAGTAACAGAAAGCTGACTAACACATTCTCCAAAGGTTTATTCATTTTCTTCCCTTGGATATACTCACTGTACCATAAGTTCCTTGGGGCTCATTTTAAATGTAATAGAATATTTCAAAGAAGAAATATCCACATGGCCTGGAGGGAAACGTTAGGAAAAGAGATCTCAGGGGCTGGGTGAGGTGATACATGCCTGTAATCCCAGTTCTTGGGAATCTGAGACAGGAGGAACACAGGTTTGAAGCCAGTTTAGAGACACCCTGTTTCAAAATAAAAAATAAATAGGGCTGGGGATATAGCCTGAGGTAGGATGTCCCTGGATTTAATCCCTAGTACCAGGAAAAAAAAAAAAGGAAAAAGTCTGAGCCAAGTTCATTAAGCAAGATCATGAGGTTTTGAGTAGTAGAATTACAAAAGCGCATTCTAGAAGACTGGTGTATTGTGTCCACCCAGATGGAAAGAGGCTTTTCTTTCTTGTTCTTCTCTGAGGCCTCGCCTGTGTTGAGAGGATGGGTGAATAAAAGGTTGCCTTATTTACAGTAAGTGTTTTGCCCCCGTCCCTGATTCCAACTGGGACACAATGAGTGACATGATTCTCTTCCTTCTACCTCTCATCCTTTCTTTCTTTTTAAACCTCTCTGCTTTGCCATCTTCGGATTTATGGCCTGTCTTGCTCTCCGTCCTTCCCTTCCTTGGTCTCTTTGGAGTCTTGAGTAACAACATAGGAAATAGGGTGGACCGTGACCCATCCCAGGGCAGTCGGTGGATTTCTCAGCAGAGGGCAAGGTGGACGGCGGTCACCACCCTGGTCACCTGCAGTTTCCTCTCTGCCACGCTCCCACTGTTTTTGCAAGCCGTACGATGTTGCTCTGTCTTCGAGCTCTTGCTCTAGCATCAGTGACATTTTCCAAAGTAGGATGATTTAGTTATCAGAAAAGCCATATATTAGGAAAAGAACATTGTACCTTCTTGTCTGTCCCTGGCGTCATTGTTTTCTGGCAAGAAATATTGCTTTTTCCAATCCAGTCATTCCGCTGAAGTCAACTGCTTCTTTGTGATAAATACCATCAGGATTAATAATGTGAAGTGAAAAGCTTTATTTGTTAAAGTTAATTAAGCCTTATGGCAGAATTTTGAGGCTGGAATTTATTTATTTATTTTGTGGTGCTGGGGATTGAACCCAGGGGCATTCTACCTCTGAGCTACATCCTCAGCCCCATTTTAATTTTATTTTGAAACAGGTTCTCACTAGGTTGATGAGAGTCTCACTACTTGCTGTGATTTCCTGTCTCAGTCTCCCAAGTACTGGGATTACAAGCATGTGCTACCACGCCCGACTTGAGGCTGGAATTTTGAATACATTTTGCACAAATAGAAAATACAACCAAATTGATATTTTTCTTGATGACTAAACACATTCACATTTACTTTTACTTTTATATAAAAACCTAGTAAAGAAAAGGAAGAAACAACATAAAGTCATCCACAATTCTGTTCTACAGCTGTAATGATTGCTCAATAGCTTGGCATATGCCCCTTTTGTCTTTTTTTTTTTTTTTTTTTCATTTACGTATGTGCTTTTGAATTTAAAGAAAGGAAATGAACTTTCTTTACTTATTAAGTAATATATCAACCAGTATTTGGATGGCTGCATAGTATTTTCTTTGTGGGTCACTGTAGTTTTTTTAATGAGTCACTTTTTTTTTTTTTTTAAGCACTGAAAGTATTTTTTGTGTTGTGATACTATAAATAAAAATATTTTCAATGGCCAGGTACCAGAGTGCATGCCTGTAATCCCAGTACTTGGGAGGCTGAGAGAGGAGGATCACAGGTTTGAGACCAACCTCAGCAATTTAGCAAGGTCCTCAGCAACTTAGCGAGAACTTATTAAAAGAAAGAAAGAAAGAAAGAAAGAAAGAAAGAAAGAAAGAAAGAAAGAAAGAAAGTAAGAAAGAGGCTATGGGTGTAGACTGGAGGTAGAACTCCCCTGGGTTCAGTCCCTAGTAGTGGGGCAGGGTACTGAAAATGATGAACATTCTTATTCAAAAACCTTGGTGCATTACCTCTATTTCCTGTGGTTTTGGCTAAGTAGAGCATGTCCCCACAGAGCTCATGTGTTAATGTTCAGAGTTGATATAATTAAGTCACAAGGGTGTACTTTCATCAGTAGATAAATCCATTGTGATGGACTTACCAGTTCCTGGTGGGGTGTGTTTGAGCAGGTGGGTCCCTGGGGTTGTGGCTGTAGGGTCTGTGCTGGTGTCTCTGACTCCCCTGGCTTGCTGGCTCTCTCTTGCTTCCGGCCTCCATGATGTGAGAGCAGAGCTCCGCTCTCTCCCTCTCTGCTTCCTCCACCAGCCTCCTCTGGAAAGACCCCAGAATCTCCAAGGAAACTGTGAGCAAATAAGTCTTCCTTCCTCTAAGCTGTGTGGTCGATTGTTTTGGATTATAGCACTGAGAATTTTGACTAAGACATCTGTGATAAATTGTTTACTCCAGAATTTGTGTGTCTAAGTGTATACATATTTAATTTTTGATACATATTTCTGATTTTTATTCCCTTTTATAAAACTTGTTGTTTTGTTCTACCTTTAGAAAAACAGTGTCAGTATCAAGCCAGTCGCAAGGCCTGACCCTTCCGCTGTAGGTTCAGTGTCTTTGCTGTTTCCCACAGAAAACCCTAGTCTCTGGAAATAATCTGACACATTAATTCTCACCAAAGGGTGAAGTTGGGAGAGTGCCAAGGCAGGCTGTGGGTGGCTGACCTCTGTTGAGAGGTGCTGAATCCATGCTTCTGCTAAGAAAGAGCGGATGTGGTGGTGTCCCTGGGCTGGGACAAGTCATCTTTCCCATAGGGATCTCACTTAAATCGGCAGCAATTTAATGATGGATGAGTGGGTTTCTGATTATGTAATTTCATCCAACTGTGAAGAAGTAAGGGGATATGTTTTGGGTAAGGTGAATGGGAGGCTGGGAAAGGAACCGCTCTGAAATTTCAAATTTAACCATTCCACTCTCACCAGGGTACCTTGTCCTCTGGCCTATTTACTAAAGGCTTAAGTTCCAAGTGTTTCTATTTCATTGAAACTCCTGGTTTCAACAAACACTATTTTCCTAATGTTCTCACATTTTTTTTTTTTTTTTCAGAACTGGGGATTGAACCCAGGGGCATTCTACCTCCGAGCTATACTCCCAGCCCTATTTCTTATTCTTTATTTTGAAACAGGGTCTCATTAAGTTGCAGAGTGCCTCACTAAGTAGCTGAGGCTGGTCTCTAACCCAGATCCTCCAGTCTCAGCTTCCCAAGTACTGAGATTACAAGCATGCACCACCACGCCTGCAATGATTTCTCACACTTCTTACCAGCTTCAGGCTCTGTGGTCCGACACGACAATCATTTCCTTGTAAACCACCCTTCACTCTGGTTCTCCACGCACTTACCCCTGCTTAAACCCCAGTCTTCCCTATAACCATGCTTATGCAACTGAATATTTTGCAGTTGTGCAGAAAATTGAGTACCTGTGCTGAGGAGTCTCATCTTTTGTGTGTGTGTGTGTGTGTGTGTGTGTGTGTGTGTGTGTGTGAACCCAGGAGCATGCTACCTTTAAGCTACACCTGTTTATTTTGTTTTGAAACAGGATCTCACTAAGATTGCTGAGAGTCTCACTAAATTGTAGAGGCTGGCCGCAAACCTGCAATCCTCCTGTCTCAGCTTCCCAAGTACTGGGATTATAGATGTGCACAACTATGTCCAGCTCCAGAAGTCTCACCTTAAACACATGGCACATGGATTTCACATGGGCCCTGACACTTCCTAGAAAACATACAGTAGCTCAGTAGCTCTTGCCTTCTGAAGTACTTAGATTACACCTTTTCCTTCAGTACCCAACCCAGTCCTCCATCTTCTCCCTAGTCCTTCGCTCTCCATTGGCGACTTAGCCTCATGAGTCCTTAAGGAAATGGAAATAAGCCAGGGATGGTGGCACACGCCTGGAATCCCAGTTCTTAGGAGGCGAGACAAGAGGATCACAGGTTCAAGGCCAGTCTCAGCAACTTGGTGAGGCCCTGTTTCAAATTTAAAAATAAAATAGAAGCCGGGCGTGGTGGTGCACACCTTTAATTCCAGTACTTGGGAGGCTGAGACAGGAAGATCGAAGGTTCAAAGCCTGCTGTGGCAATTTAGCCAGACTCTCAGCAACCTAGTGAGATCTTGTTTCAAAATAAGATATAAAATTGGGCTGGGGTATAGCTTGGAGGTAGAATGCCTCTGGGTTCAATCTCCAGTACCAAAAAAAAAAGAAGAAGAAGAAAAAGAAAATAGGGTTGGGGTGTAGCCCAGTAGTAGAAACCTTGGGGTTCAACTCCCAGCACCAAAAAAGCAACAACAAAAAAAGCAAGTGCATAGGGACTTCCTCATCCCCCACCATTCACTCCCCAGGTCTGTGCTTGGATTCTCTGCCTTCTGAGCTATGAAAGCAGAGGGCGAGGGGCCCTGTCCCGCACAGCCACTCCTGTCCTCCAGATGTCACACGCAGGGGCTGAACATCTTCAGTGTGGGCACTGAGTCAAGTGTCACCCACCTCTACATCCTTCTTTTTTTCATGGAACTGGGGATTGAACCCAGAGGCATTCTACCTCCAAGCTATACCCTCAGCCTGATTTTCTTTCTTTTTTGGAAACAGGGTGTAGGTAGGTCACCAGGGGCTTTGCTAAGTTGCCAAGGCTGGCTTTGAACCTGTGATGTTCCGGTCTCAGCCTCCGGAGTACTGAGATTACAAGCGAGCGCCATCACGCCCGGCGCCATCCACATCTTTTAATCTATTACCTATCACCCTAAATAAACCCCACCCTTTGCCAAGTTCCCTTCAGTAACCATCTCATTTCTTTGCTTTCCGCTCAGGAAAACTACTGAGAATCTGTACATGGTGTCCCCATTTTTTCAAACCTCCATCTTCTTTCAAATTTACTTCAAGTCTTCTGACACAAAAACTAAACTCCATAACTTCATCCTCATCTGACTGGGGAGATGAACAATCCTTTGTCTTTCTGTCTGTCTGTCTCTCTCCAGTACTAGGGATTGAACTCAGGGGTGCCTTCCCACTGAGCTACACCCCTGGCCTGTTTTACAGATTTTATTTTAAGGTCAAGTCTTGCTAAGTTAGCACAAACTGGCTCTGAGCTTGCAATCCTCCTGCCTCAGCCTCCCCAGTAGCTGGGATTTCAGGGGTGCACCACGGCGCCCTCCAACCTTCTCTCTTGCCTCTCGGATGCTCCCCGGTCCTTCTGTCTCCCAAGTTGCTCCTTTGCAGACGTCTTTGCTGGCCCCTCCTCTTTTTCTGAAAGTCTTTTGTGTGTGGTACTGGGGATGGAACCCAGGGGCATTCCACCTCCAAGCTACACTACCAGACTTTTTTAAAATTGTGAAACAGAGCCGGGCGTGGTGGCGCACGCTTGTAATCCCAGCATTTGGGAGACTGAGACCGGAGGATCCGGGTTCGCGGCCAGCCTCAGCTACCTAGTGAGGCACTCCACAACTTAGTGAGACCCTGTTTCAAAATAAAGAATAAAAATAGGGCTGGGGGTGTAGCTCGGAGGTAGAATGCCCCTGAGTTCAATTCCCAGTACCGCAAAAAAAAAAAAAAAAAAAAATTGTGAAACAGGGTCTTGCTAGGTTGCTGAGGGTCTCTCTGTTCTTGAGATTGTCCTCAAACCTGCGATCCTCCTGTTTAGCCTCCCAAGTACTGCAGTTGCAGGCGTGCACCACCGTGCCCAGCTTTAATTATCTTTGAGTGAAGAACATCCTTGGGCATATTTCCAAAACTAAAGCGGGAGTCAAGTTAAGAGAAGTAGGAATGGAATTACAACTATATTGGCGTCCCTTCAGAGCGATGCTTTGAAGTGCTGCGTGTGAGATAGTTCCCCCGCCGCCACGTGGACAGGCAGAGCTCTGATTCCCGCCCAGACTGTGCGCTTGGTCCCTGAAGCCCAGGCTGGTGAAGAGCGCTCAGCAAGGGAGGGTGGCCGGCCCGCTCCTGCTCTCTCTGCAGACCAGTGTTCACACGGGTCGCTGTAATACTTTCCCTTTCTTATGTGACATTTTATTCTGATTCATCTAGGTGGAGATTTAATTTGTACTTATGCTCATGATATAAGGAGCATCATCACATATCTTTGATTATAGAAAGTATTCGCTCATTTTTTTTTCTTTTTTTTTTTTTTTTTTTTTTTGCGGTACTGGGGATTGAACTCAGGGGCATTCTACCTCTGAGCTACACCCCCAGCTCTATTTTTTTTTTTTATTCTTTATTTTGAAACCGGGTCTCACTAAGTTGCGGAGTGCCTCACTAAGTAGCTGAGGCTGGCCGCGAACCCGGATCCTCTGGTCTCAGCCTCCCGAATGCTGGGATGCCAGGCGTGGTGGCGCATGCCCGGCTTCGCTCATTTTTTTCCAATAATGATATTTGTGTTCTTCTTACTCTCTTTCCTGGAACTCCAGTTAGAGGTATGTGTATGTGTGCGTGTGTTCCTGGTGATTGGGCCCAGGGGCATTTTACCTCTGAGCTGTACCTATTATTATTTTTTTGTTTTGAAATGGGGTCTCACTAGGTTGATGAGCATCTCACTACTTGCTGAGGGTATCCTTGAACCTGTGATTCTCCTGTCTTAGCCTCCCAAGTACTGGGATTACAAGCAAGTGACACCATACCCGACCCAGTTAGATTTATGTTGATATTTTCTCAGTTTTAGATAGTTTTAGATTCTCTTCTGTGGCTTTTCTTTCTTATATTTCTAATCTGATTTACATAGAATCTCCTTCAGTGTGTGTGTGTGTGTGTGTGTGTGTGTGTGTGTGTGTGTGTGTATGTGTATATGTTGCTGGGGATTGAACCCAGAGACATTCTAAATCTGAGCTACAGCCCCATTTTATTTTTTTTTTAATTTTGAAACAAGTTCTCACTAAGTTGCTGAGGTCTTGCTACATTGCTGAGGCTGGCCTTAAACCTTCGATCCTCCCGTCTCAGCCTCCCGAGTCCTGGTATTACAGGTGTGTGCCACTGCAACTGGCTTGGCTTCATCTTTGGACATGTGAGGACTTCAGAGATTTGATATGGAGACATTTGCTGTGTGAACATCAAGACCCCTGCTCCCAACTCCTGAAGTTTATGTGAGTTCTAATACCTTTTCCTGCCCAGTTTTACCATTGCGCACCACTTTGGCCTATTAGAGATGACTGTTTAATTCCAGCCCATAACTTTTTTTTTCATTTCACAAATATTTACTGAATGCCTACCCTGTGACAGGCACAATTCTAAGCCCCAGAGAGTTAGTAGAGAAGTAAATAAGTCCTTGTCCCGAGGGATTTTACAGTTAAGAGATCTCTTTCTTCTTCCACACTTTAAGCTTACCAAAGTGTGTCCTTTCCTTTGAGCTTTCTCTGGCATGGAGTGAGCGTGGGGCAGGGGAGGGGCGTCTGCTCGCTCTGCAGAGAGGCAGGGAGGGTCAGATTGTCCCTGCCCTCCCACAATTCCCAGGCCGAGTCGGCAGGATGGGAATACTTCAGCACGTCGTCTGGAAGACCGTGATAGCGCTTCTGCTAGTATTAACCTGAGAGCTAGCTGAGCCTAGCTCACGTGCAGTTTGCCGCCTGAAGACCCCAGCTCAAACGGAGCTCAGCCCCAGCTCAGCCCCACCTCAAACTGAGCGCACACCCAGCTCAAACCGAGCTCAGCCCCAGCTCAGCCCCACCTCAAACTGAGCTCAGCCCCAGCTCAAACCCAGCTCAGCCCCAGCTCAAACCGAGCGCACACCCAGCTCAGACCTAGCTTAAACCCAAGTCAAACTCAGCTTAGCTGCTGACACTTCATGTGGCCTCAGGCAAAAATCCTCCTGGGTGCTTCTGGTTCCTCAGCTGGAAGGCAGCTTAATAGCAGTATCTTCCTATTGTGCTGCTGGAGTGGGTTCCTGGGTAGAAAGCTTAGAACAGTAGGCGGCACATGGTGTTTTGTAGTAGCTGCAGCACAAACACCAGTGACTGGGTGCAAAACCCAGTGCTCCAAGGTTCATGGGTCTGTTGTTATCTCTTCCTTTCTGCATCTGCACGCCTCTGGGTCAGGCGTTGTAATGGCTTGGATTTAGAAGGTCCCCAGCCCTCCCGGAAACAATGCAGTAATGGTGGAGGCAAGGAAGCAGGGCTTGGGTGCTAAGGAGGGGTCCCCGAGCGTGCGGCTGTGGGGATTATATCCGGTTCTCTCCTCTTTCTCTGGTCTCTGGCCTCCATGATGGGAGGGCAGAGCTCTGCTCTCTCCCGCTCTCTGCGTCCCGCCTCTCCTCTGTGAGAGCGGCAGCTTTGCACACATTCTCTCTCTCCACTTCCTGCCGCCATGCTCTGCGTTTCAGACCCTGGCCTCAAATGGACTGAGCCCAGAATCTCCAAAAAACTGTGAGCAAGGAAATCCTCCTTTCCCCAAGTGGTGTGGCCAGTCATTCTGGATTACAGCAGTGGGAACGTTGCCCGAGACAGGCAAGCTGGTGACATGGCCCATCGTGGCAGTCCCCCAGCACTGCTGGGCCGAGTTGGAAGCAGGGGCAGGTAGGGAGCCAGAAACCAGCTCGGGGCCCTGAGGGGACTTCGTGAGTCTGCTACGGATGCCACATCCAGGTGCCGCTGCAGGGTGGGCACCGGCTTAAGCAACAGGAGGTTACTGTCTTACAGTTCTGGAGGCTGAAGTCCAAGGTCAAGGCATCAGACGTTTTGTTCTTCCTGAGGCCTCTCTCCTTGGCCTTTATTTTTGTTTTATTTTTCTATGCTGCAGATTGGATCTACTGAGTTACGTCACCAGCCCTTTTTATTTTTTTGTGTTGAGGCGGGTCTCACTAAGTTGACCAGGCTGACCTGAAACTCGTGACTCTCCTGGCCTCGCTTCCCCAGTCACTGAGGTTACGGTGTGTGCCACCAAGGTCGCTTCCCTTGGTCTCACACAGCCTCTGTGCCTCCACCTGGCCTTCCCTCTCGGTGTGCGTCAGTACCCGACACTCCTCTTCTCGTGTGGACACCAGTCGAGTTGGATTAGTGTTCATCTCAGTCTCTTTTTATCTTATTTCTTTGAAGAACTTATCTCCAAATGCAGTCCTGTTCTGAGGTACTAAGGAATGGGGCTCGTTGAACTTCCAGGGACAAAAATCAACCCATGATAAGGACGGAATGAATTCTGCTGGACACCTCCTTTTTCTGGAAGAATTTATTGGAGCTCATTTCTGTACATACCTGTCTCTCCCGTCATGTCTTCCATGATTTTTTTTCTTACTTTCTTTTGTTTTCCTTTTTTGTTTGTTTGTTTGGTGTGGTGCTGGTGACTGAACTCAGGGGCGCTCAGCCACTGAGCCACACCCCAGCCCTTTTTACTTCTTTATTTTTTTTGAGGCTGTGTCCAGCTAGTTGCTGAAGCTAGCCTTGAATTTGTGCTCCTTCTGCCTCAGCTTCCTGACTAGCTGGGATTACAGGTGTGCACCACCGCACCCGGCATGCCCCGTGATTTCCAAAAGAAATACACCTTCCCTCAACCTCAGATGGCCCAAACCCACCTGCTGATGAAAGCTCAGATAAAATGCTTCCATTTCCACTGACTGACGTCTCCATCCTGGTTTCCACCTTCTCCTTGGCCTTCCCCTCGCCCAAGAGCACGGGCGGCCCTCCTGTGAACTCAGAGGATACCCGTGGTCTTGATATTCCTTCTGAAGGTGTCGCTTGTCTATGGCTATTCATATTCCAGTCTTTGCACCTGTCAGCACTTACTGCGCGCCCTGCAGGCAAAGCCCCATCTGGTTCATCCTGGTGTCTCACCACCTCTGCTCAGCAAATGTTTGTTGATAACATAAGTGAGTGACAACAAAAACTGACCTATATTCAGGTGAGCTATATTACTTCTGAAGGCAAGAATTAAGATGTTCCAAGCCAGGCATGGGAGCACACACCTGTAATCCCAGGACTTGGAAGGCTGAGATAGGAGGATGGCAGGTTGGAAGCCAGCCTCCGAAACTTAGTGAGACCCTATTTGAAACTAAAGTAGGGCTGGAGGTGTAGCTCAGAGGCAGAAAGTCCCTGGGTTCAATCACCAGTACTACAAAAAAAAAAAAAAAAGATGTTCCAAAATGCTAGGCATAGTGGCACATACCTGTAGACCCAGTACTTGGGAGGCTGAGACAGGAGGATCACAGGTTCAAGGCCAGCCTCAGCAACATGAGGCCTTCTACAACTTAGTGAGACCCTGTTTGAAAATAAAGAATAAAATAGGACTAGGGGTGTAGCTCAGAGGTAGACCGCTCTTGGGTTCAATCCCCAGTACCACATAAAAAAAAAAGTCTCAAAATTATGTCATTTGCAGGAAAATGGATAGAACTTGAGAATTTTATACTAAGACCAGTCAGTCTCAGAAAGTCAAAAGTCATATGTTTTCTCTCCTATGCGCTAGAGAAAAAAATCAGAAAGCAAAGGGACTTGAGTCAAATGAGGAGAGAGGCCAGTAGATCAGTGGAAGGGATTTGGGGGAGGGAGGGCGGGGGGGAGGGGAGAAACGAAGCCTGAGGAAAGGAACAGTTGAAATAATGTCCTATCCGTACACGAAGGTGCGAGGGAGGGGAGCAGGTGAGACGCGGAGATAAACCCAGGCGCTGTGCGCACGTGTGAACGCCCCACTTGCAACCTCGCGATGATGTATTAGCGCAGTGTAGCAATGAAAGTACAAAAAAGTTAAGATAACCCCAAATCTCTGACCAGTGATCACCTACTTTAAGACAGTAGGTGCTTAGCAGAACTTTTGCTGGCCTCGAGGTAGTGCCTGGAGAGGCTGCTCGGTGGGCGGAGGAGGCACACCCACCTCTCTGCAGGTAGATGGGTACGGCCCGGCCATGGGCGGGAAGCATCAGTGGGTAATGGTGGGAGGCGCTTCCGGCCCGGGCGAGAGGCCACCGCACGAGCGAAGTGGGTCAGCAATCTTTTTTTCTTTCTGTACTGACTTGCATAATCTCTACATAAAGTACTTTAAAGCCTGTGAAAGTAAACACTTTCTGAATTTTCTTTTCTTTTTCATTATTATTATTATTATTATTATTATTATTATTATTATTATTATTATTTTGGTGCTGGGGATTGAGCCCAGAGGCATTCTACCTCCAAGCTACAACCCCAGCCGGATTTTATTTCCTATTTGGAAACAGTCTCACTAGGTCGCTGAGGCTAGCTTTGAACCTGTGATCCTCTGGTCTCAGCCTCCCAAGTACTTGGATTACAAGTGTGCGCCACCACGCCTGGCTCTTTTCATTTCATTTTAAAGGGAGTTTCCCGAGTTTGACTCTTGTTTTGAATGATGGCTTTGTAACAAATTTCCTGTGTTGACGAAGGACACATTGCATTTCTGTAGCTGTGGCTGCCATAGGACTGAGGGCCAGTTCCAAATGACTTACTCTTTAAAGTGTTTATATATTTTTAGATTCAAGTCGTCTAATTTCTTTTCCTTCTTTCCCTCTCTCCCTCCCTTCCTTTTCTTTTCTTTTTTTTTTTTTTTTTTTTTTTTTTTTTT
>PVLC010043768.1:0-12415 GCA_004027655.1 Graphiurus murinus
TTTTTTTTTTTTTTTTTTTTTTTTGTGGTACTGGGGATTGAACTCAGGGGCATTCTACCTCCGAGTATATCCCCAGCCCTATTTTTTATTCTTTATTTTTGAAACCAAGTCTCACTAAGTTGCGGAATGCCTCACGAGGTAGCTGAGGCTGGCCGCAAACACGAATCCTCCGGTCTCAGCCTCCCAAATGCTGGGATTACAAGCGTGCGCCACCACACCCGGCTCTGTATGTCTGTATTTTGCTGATGAAAATATACCTTGTCTTCAGAAAGTAAAAATATTTTCATATTAAAGTAGAAAATACTCCACCATTGTTATAAAAACAAAATAATTCAAAGATACTTTTCAGCCGGGCGTGGTGGCACAGGCCTATAATACCAGTACTTGGGAAGCTGAAACAGGAGGATAATAGGTTCACGGCCAGCCTAAGCAAATTAGCAAGGCTATCTGCAACTTAATGAGACCCTGTTTCAAAATAAAAAATAAAATAGGGCTGGGGATGTAACTCAGAGGTAGAATGCCCCTGCAGTTCAATTCCTAGTACCACAATAAATAAATAAATAAATAAATAAATAAATAAATAAATAAATAAATAAATAAGTAAATAAATAAATAAATAAATAAACAAACAAACTTTTCAGCAAAAGGTAACTAAGTAAGAATAAAATGGCCTAAAAGATATCTTTGTAGTGAATCTAAATTTAAAAGTTGATAAAGAGAAAAGGGAACAGCTCCATATATACGAAAGTTTACATTATTTTTCAGCTTTTAATTTTCCTTCCAAATCAATTTCTGTATTTATGCTATTCTATAACATATACACTGATAAAAATCTAGATTTCTCTTCAGTGATATCAATGAAGAAATACTAAGTACACCAGCACTTTAGAGACTGTTTTGTTTCTTTTCCCCCTGTGTTTACCGCCCCCCCGCCCATACTGTTTCTGAGATCAACAAATTTTTAAGTAAATAAAACTCAGGGAAATGTTATAATACCTTCTTATAAACAGATTTTAATTCTTGAGCCATGGCACAATGCCTTTTTTCTCCAAAAAAGCTTCTAAAGCCAACTGTGTTGCATAGTTTCAGACAGACTAAATTTAGCCAGTTCTGTTCATCAGAGGAATGCTGTGTGTCAGCTACATCAAAGCCCAAGGGCAGCCTGATAAACACTGAATACAGGTCACGTAGCTCGGTAGCTAACAAACTCTAAGAGAGCTTGTACTCGGGGGCATTCAAAGCAGTTTTGTCATCAACAATCTAGTATCCCTTGAGCCCCCATGTCGTTTCAGTTGCTAAGCAACTCTGGTGTTAATGTCTTAGAGGAGAGAGACGTACCAGGCATCTGGCCGTTCATCTGGTTCTGCATGTGTGGTGCAGGAGGACCCCCACCTACCATTCCATCTGAAGGCATGTTGTGCGAGCGCGGAGGTGGGGGAGGGCCGCTCTGATTCATCACTCCAGGACCCATAGGCATATTCTGTGTGGGTGGCTGAAAGAACAGAGTTTAGTAAAACAAGAGAAACAGTTAGACTAATATTTTAAAGATGTACATGGAATAACAGTTGTCTATATTATTAGATTGAATAGCAACAGAACAAATGCATTTCAATTTCTCCTAATGCATTTTAATCATGGACATATTAATATCATATTTACTACCCCACAAAACTTCATAAGATGGTTAGTTAGCATCTGAGCGCCTTAGAACCAAAGTGTATTTCAATTTATAAAACCTCAACAGTGAAAATGAAAATTCTATATGGGATTCTCAATTTTTAAGGACTTCTAATGTCTATTATTATCTAAATTATGTATAAAAATTAAGTTTAATTTCATTAGTAAAGTATTTGTACATATTCGTTAATTAAGGATTTTACCTGAAAAGGTACACTAACAAAAAACTACAAAAAAACCCAGAAGTCCCAAAATATTATATAATTTAGACTGTTTGAGGTAGGGAAACATGGTGACAATAGAAGAATGTTTTAAAACACAAAGACAACAGTGCAGTTCAACATTTTTGTGCCGACTACTGCTACAGAGTGGAAACATTACTGATGGCCTCCAAGGGTACAGAGACAGCTGCCTCAAAAGGATGCCTTTGGCAAATTTCCTAATGAAATTTTGAAGAAAATCACTGACTAACCTTGAGAGTTCACAAAAGGGCAAAAGGAAAAACATGGCTACAGGACAGTCTAAAACACCTGGCTCCCTTCTTGGGGAGATTTTGGTGGAGAAAGCAAATGGTCAGTTTCTTTCCAAACCCCCACTTTAAGCCTGCACGACAGAAAAGCATTATTCTTTACAGATCGACTTTTGCCTGCTTTTTCTGTTTCTCCATGATCTGCATATAATGTACAATCCAGTAATTCCCCACCCCATGTTTTTTGATGACCAGTTAATTATGATACACCTTTCCAGATTTCATAAACACAATTCTCTCTGGCACACTTAATATACTTTGTTCTCTACAAAGATATGTAAACATATCTTTTGATATGTTTGTAAAGATATGTTTACATAGAGATATAAACACATCTCTACAAAGATATGACAAGATATGTAAACACTCAAACCTCCACTCATTTTTTAATGTGCTTTTATTGGTGCATTATGGTCTTACATCATAATGTAAATCATGTTGACAATGACATTCATGCACATAGCACTTGGTATTCTGCCTCCCCATACAGAGTACTGAGACTGACATTGGTATTTTCACATATGTACACATAGTAGATGTTTAGTATTTTCAATAATGAACCTCAGTCTTTCCTTCCCCCTAATGGGTAGAATGCCCCTGGGTTCAATCCCCAGTACTGGGGGAAAAAAATTAAAAGAATTTTAATTTCTTTTCCACAAAATCCAGATAACTGGTATTTGTTATTTTCTCAATTCTCATCTTAAATTTTTTACCCAATTTGTATCTTTAAACACTTAACCTTGTTCAATTTACACACATATCAACTCTTTTAATTATCCTTATCTTTCAAACCTGGTTAATATCTTGTATTTTGACTCATAAAACATTAGTAGTCACTATTACCATCATGATAAAAGAAACTTGTATCAAACTAACTCTCCTGCTAACAAAAAAGTCATAAAATCCTGACAAAATGTAAAAAACTATCTGAAGGCACCAAGAACCAGCTTAATCCAAGAGGAACACAAGGTGCTATATCTCTCGAAAGAAGGGAGTAATGTAAGAACTGCTCCACAAGTGCCGTGGCTTTTTCCTTAAGTTTCCTGTGTACAGAATAAAAGAGCCTAAGTAGAAAGGGCAGTCTTCCTTGATTGAGGAAGAAAAAAATCAGTTTTTGATTATTTGCAGAAAACTAAAGAAAGTTCCAGAAAGGAAAAACCACAAAGAGGGAAGGAATTCAAGAAAACTACTAAAAAAGAGCAATTAGGAAGCCAAAGAGCCAAGGAGAGATTTCATCTAGGGAGACAAAAACTGGAGAACAGGCCTACCTAGTTAAGAGACCTTCATGAACGATTAGAGCTTTCTCTCTCTCTCTCTTTCTCTTTCTCTCAACTTCAGAAGAGCTTCTATTTAGACTAAAGGTCAAAATAGAATAGACCTAACAAGTCTTATAATCAACTCTCAAAGGATTCAAGTTGATCTCCTAGTACTTCTCATGTGAAAGGAAAACTTAACTCTCTCTGGAGGAATGCAACATGGACTTAAGCTTCTATAAATGTTGATCCACAATGTCTGGCATTCCATTTTAAATTATAGGGCATTCTCAAAAAAACAAGAATAAGCAGCCAACACCCAATAGGATGGTTACTATAACATAAAAATAAAAACTACAGAAAATAACAAGTGTTGTAAAAGTGTGGAGAAAAAAAGGATTTTAATATATTCTGATAGGAATGTAAAAAGGCGCAGTCACTGTGGAAGACAGTTCAGTATAGTTACCATATGATCAATCCCATTGCTGGTATATACTCAAGAGAAATGAATACATTCACACAAAACGTGTATATAAATGTTCACAATGAGATTATTCACTCAGAAGATGGAGGGAAAAGTCCACCAACTGATGAATGTGGTCTCAGCCGGGCGTCGTGGCCCACGCTTGTAATCCCAGCATTTGGGAGGCTGAGACCGGAGGATCTGGGTTCGAGGCCAGTCTCAGCAACCTAGTAAGGCACTCCGCAACTTAGTGAGACCCTGTTTCAAAATATAGAATAAAAAAATAGGGCTGGGGCTGTAGCTCAGAGGTAGAGTGCCCCTGAGTTCAATTCCCAGTACCGCAAAAAAAAAAAAAAAAAAATGTAGTCTCTATTAGCTGGGCGTGGTGGTGCACACTTGTAATCTCAGTACTTGGGAAGCTGACACAGGAGGATCACAAGTTCATGGCCAGCCTCAGCTACTTAATGAGGCCCTCCACAACCTAGTGAAACCCTGTTTCAAAATAAAGAATAAAGTAGGGCTGGGGGTATAGCTCGGAGGTAGAATGCCTCTGGAGAAAAGATAGCCTTTTCAACAAATGGTGTTGGGAAAACTGGTTATCCACTTGTAGAAAAATAGAACTAACTCCTTATCTCTCATTCTGCAAAGGAGTCAACTGGAGATGGATCAAAGACCTGGAAGTTAGAGCAGAGACTGTGAAGCTAGTAGTAAGAGGGCATAGGTCCAACACTCCGACATACAGGCACAGGTAGAAACTTCTTCAACAAGATCCCCAAAGCTCAGAGTAAGTGAAATGGCATTAAACTAAAGTTTCTGCTCATCAAAGGAAACCATCAGAGTCTAGAAAGACTACTTTGCCAGCTATCCCCCTGACAGAGGACTAATATCTAGAGTATACAAAGAACTTAAAAGACTTTACACTAAAAAAAAAAATAATAATCAAGAAATGCGCAATTGAACTGAACAGACACTTCACAAAAGAAGAGATACAAATGGTCCGTAAATGCAAGAAAAAAAAAATCAACATCATTAGCAATCAGGAAGCTGCAAATCATAACTATACTGAGATTCATTCTAACCCCAATCAGAATGGCAATCATCAAGTAATCAAAAAACGATAAATGCTGGCAAGAATGTGGGGAAATTGAAACTCTTTATGCTATTGGTGGGACTGCAAATTAGTTTAGCAGCTATGGAGATCAACTTCGGAGATTCCTCAGAAAACTGGGAATGGATCTACCATATGATACAGCTATACCACTCCTGGGTATCTTTCCAAAGGAGCTGAAATCAGAGAACTACAGTAATATATGCATATCATGTTCATAGCAGCACAATTCACAAATGCCAAATTATGGACCCAATCTAGGTGTCTATTAACAGATAAATGGATTGCAAAATTATGGGATATCCACACAATGGAATTCTCAGCAATAAAGAACAAAATTATGTCATTTGCAAGAAGATGGAAGGACTTGGAGAACATTATGTTAAGTGAGATTAGCCAGTCAAAGAAAATGAAGGGTCATATGTTTTCTATAATATGTGCAAGCTAAGGAGTAATTGGGATACCAGAGGGGCTCCAGATAATGGAGAAGTAACCTCAGTGGAGCTAAGGAGGAGGCCTAAGGGAAGGGGAGGGGGAAAAGTAAGGCTTATTAATAGAATTACTACCATCAACTATGTGTACATATGTGAAAATACAAATGTCAATCTCAGTACTCTGTATTGGGAATGGGGAAAATGGGGAGGTGGGGGGGCATCAAGTGCTGAGTACATGTATGTCAATGTCAACATGATTTACATTATATGTGAGACTATAATGCACCAATAAAAGCATATTTTTAAAAGTACAAATGTATACTAGAATCTAATAAACTAGAAATGAATAATCTAGGACAACAACTTAAAAACACATATGGAAAATGAATAGCTAAAAATCTAGTAGAGAACAAAAATTAATTATTGATTAATTCGAAGAAAGGCAAGAAAGAGACAAATAAGAAACCAAAGTCTGATTAGTAAGACTCAAATCTTATTATATGCTGTTTTACATTAAATGTAAATGGACCCATCATCCCAATTAAATAACAGGGATTATTAGATTGGATTTAAAAAACATACAACTACATTCTGTTTACAAAAGACCCACTTTAAATTCAGAGGCACAGATACTTTAAAAAAAAAGATACATTACGCAAATATTAATCAAAAGCATGATGATATTGCTAGGTTAATATCTGACAACTGCCGGGCGTGGTGGCGCACGCTTGTAATCCCAGCATTCGGGAGGCTGAGACCGGAGGATCCGGGTTCGCGGCCAGCCTCAGCTACCTAGTGAGGCACTCCGCAACTTAGTGAGACTCGGTTTCAAAATAAAGAATCAAAAATAGGGCTGGGGGTATAGCTCGGAGGTAGAACGCCCCTGAGTTCAATCCCCAGTACCGCCAAAAAAAAAAAAAAAAAAAAAAAAAAAAAAAAAAAAAAAAAAAAAAAAAAAATATCTGACAACTGACTTATCATTTGAGATAGTGATACTTTATTATGACAAAAAGATAAATTCAACAGGAATGTTTAAAAAAATCCTAAGTTTGTATACATCTTGAATAGAGCTTCAAAGATTTATAAAGCAGAAGTTCAGAGAACTAAGGAAAAAACAGAATAACCCACAGTAAGGCACTATAATAATATACTTGTCTCAGTAACTCACAGAAGACCAAAAAAGCAAGTCAACAAATATCAGAAGATTTAAATCATATGGAGTGCATTTTCTGAGCACAGTGGAAACAAACTAGTAGTCAATAGTAGAAAAGTATTTGTCAGTCGGGCATGGTGGCGCATGCTTGTAATCCCAGTACTTAGGAGGCTGAGACAAGAGGATCATAGGCTGAAGCCAGCCTCAGCTACTTAGTGAGGCACTCTGCAACTTAGTGAGACCCTATTTCAAAATAAAGAATAAAAAATGGGACTGGGGGTGTAGCTCAGAGGTAGAATGCCCCTGAGTTCAATCCCCAGTACCGCAAAAAAAAAAAAAAGTATTTGTCAAGGAAGCAAATACAACGAAAATCATAATTTTTAACTAAATGATAATGAAATGTAATTATCAAAATTTGTGAGATTCCATTTAAGTTATTTATAGGACAATTTGTAGCTTCAAAATGCATATTTCAGAAAACTTGGAAAATCAATGATATAAGCTATCTCCAATAGTGAGGAAAAGAAAGCCGCATGTGGTGGTGCATGCTTGTAATCCCAGTATTTGGGAGGCTGAGACCGGAGGATCCGGGTTCGCGGCCAGCTTCAGCTACCTAGTGAGGCCCTCCACAACTTAGTGAGACCCTGTTTCAAAATAAAGAATAAAAATAGGGCTGTGGGTGTAGCTCAGAGGTAGAATGCCCCTGGGTTCCATCCCCAGTACCACAAAAAAAAAAAAAAAAAAGTGAGGAAAAGAGCAAATCAAAGTAGTATAAAAAAGGAAATAAAGCCAGGCGTGGTGGTACACACTTGTAATCCCAGTATTTGGGAGGCTGAGACAGGATGGCAGGTTTGTAGCCAACTTCAGCAACCTGTGAGGCTCCTCGGCAACTTAGTGAGACCTTGTTTCAAAATAAAGAATAAAGAAAGCTGGGCGTGGTGGTGCACACTTGTAATCCCAGTACTTGGGAGGCTGAGACCAGAAGATCTGGGTTTGCAGCCAGCCTCAGCTACCTAGTGAGGCACTCCGCAACTCAGTGAGACCCTGTTTCAAAATAAAGAATAAAAATAGGGCTGGGGAGCCGGGCGTGGTGGCGCACCCTTGTAATCCCAGCATTCGGGAGGCTGAGACCAGAGGATCCGGGTTCGCGGCCAGCCTCGGCTACCTAGTGAGGCACTCCGCAACTTAGTGAGACTCGGTTTCAAAATAAAGAATAAAAAGCCGGGCGTGGTGGCGCATGCTTGTAATCCCAGCATTCGGGAGGCTGAGACCAGAGGATCCGGGTTCGAGGCCAGCCTCAGCTACCTAGTGAGGCACTCCGCAACTTAGTGAGACCCGGTTTCAAAATAAAGAATAAAAAATAGGGCTGGGGGTATAGCTCGGAGGTAGAATGCCCCTGAGTTCCATCCCCAGAACTGCAAAAAAAAATAAATAAATAAAAATAAAAAAAATAAAGAATAAAAAATAGGGCTGGGCGTGTAGCTCGGAGGTAGAACGCCCCTGAGTTCAATCCCCAGTACCGCAAAAAAAAAAAAAAAATAGGGCTGGGGATATAGCTTGGAGGTAGAATGCCTCTGAGTTCAATCCCCAGTACCGCAAAAAAAAAAAAACATTAATAACTAAAGAATGAAAAATAGGACTGGGAGCCGGGCATGATGGCGCACGCTTGTAATCCCAGCATTTATTTGGGAGGCTGAGACCAGAGGATCTGGGTTCGAGGCCAGCCTCAGCTCCCTAGTGAGGCCCTCTGCAACTTAATGAGACCCTGTTTCAAAATAAAGAATAAAAAATAGGTCTGGGAGTATAGATCGAAGGTAGAATGCCCCTGAGTTCAATCAACAGACAAAAACAAAACTTGATTTGATGAAAGAAAAGCTGTTGGCTGGTTCTTTGAGAACATTAATAACTAGTAATCCATGGTGGAAATAATCAGGAAAAAAGAATTTTAAGAGAAATGAAAAGGGGGTGGTCAATCAATGAATAGCCTACAGACATTTTTTTTTTTTTTTTTGGTGGTACTGGGGATTGAACTCAGGGGCATTCTACCTCCGAGCTACACCCTCAACCCTATTTTTTATTCTTTATTTTGAAACCGAGTCTCACTAAGTTGCGGAGTGCCTCACTAGGTAGCTGAGGCTGGGCTCGAACCCAGATCCTCCGGTCTCAGCCTCCCGAATGCTGGGATTACAAGCATGCGCCACCACGCCCAGCTGCCTACAGACATTAAAATGAAAATAAAAAGACACTAAGAACATTTTTTTTTCGGTAATAGGAATTGAAACCAGAGGCATTCTACCTCCGAGCTACACCCCAGACCTATATTGTATTCTTTATTTTGAAACAGTATTTCACTAAGTGGCTGAGGCCAGCCACCAACCAGTGATCCTCCTATCTGAGCCTCCCAAGTACTGGGATTACAAGCTTGCGCCACCATGCTTAGCTCTAAAAAAAAAAATTTAGACAACATTTTGGTAATTTATATGAAATGAATAAATTCTTTGAATGATATAGCTTATGGAAACTGAAATAAAAAATAGAATATCTAAACAAACTTGTTTTAAAAAGTTGAATTCATAATTTGAAATCTTCCCTGAAAGAACTCCTGTTTCACTAAGGCTTCATGTCTAAACGAGTAAGGAATAAATAATGCCTGATACTATTTATTTGCAATGACTCAGAGAACAGAAAATAAGGGGATCAATTCTTAATTCTTTATGAGGACATCAAAACCTGATAAGGATATAGCAAGAAGAAAAATTACAAGCCATGTTCTCATGAACATACATAAAAATGCTAAACAATATCTTAGCAAATCAAATCCAGTCTTAAAAAGAGATAATACAGCCGGGCGTGGTGGCGCACACTTGTAATCCCAGCATTTGGGAGGCTGAGACCAGAGGATCCGGGTTCGCGGCCAGCCTCAGCTACCTAGTGAGACACTCCGCAACTTAGTGAGACTCGGTTTCAAAATAAAGAATAAAAAATAGGGCTGGGGGTATAGCTCAGAGGTAGAATGCCCCTGAGTTCAACTCCCAGTACTGAAAAAAAAAAAAAAAAAAGAGATAATACGAGCTGGGCATGGTGGCGCACGCTTGTAATCCCAGCATTTGGGAGGCTGAGACCGGAGGATCCCAATTCGTGGTCAGCCTCAGCTACCTAGTGAGGCACTCCGCAACTTAGTGAGACCCTGTTTCAAAATAAAGGATAAAAAATAGGGCTGGGGGTGTAGCACGGAGGTAGAATGCCCCTGAGTTCAATCCCCAGTACCGCAGAAAAAGAGATAATACATTATAACCAATAGACTTTACTTCAGGAATGCAAGCTGATTTAACTTTTGAAAATCAATGTAATGCACCAAATTATTAAAGTAAAATCTAAGCCGGGCGTGGTGGCACATGCTTGTAATCCCAGCATTTGGGAGGTTGAGACAGGAGGATCCGGGTTCAAGGCCAGCCTCAGCTACCTAGTGATGCCCTCTGCAACTTAGTAAGACCCTGTTTCAAAATAAGGAATAAAAAATAGGGCTGGGGGTATAGCTTGGAGGTAGAATGCCCCTGAGTTCAATCCCCAGTACCGTAAAAAAAAAAAAAGTAAAATCTATTTAGTCATCAACAGATAAAGAAAAAGAACTTGATAAAATTCAACACCCAACCTGGTGTGGTGGTGCATACCCGTGATCCCAGTACTTGGGAGGCTCAGACAGGAGGATCACAGGTTCAAGGATAGCCTCAGCAATTTAGCAAGGCTCTCAGCAACTTAGCCAGACCCCGTTTCCAAATAAAAACAATCAGTCTGGGAGTGTAGCTCAGAGGTAGAACGCCTCTAGATTCAATCCTCAGCACCAAAAAATAAATAAAAATAAAAGCTGATGGCAAATATAATAGCACCCAAAAATTCAAATCATTAGGAATAAACCTAACAAGAGATATGATACCTCTACACTGAAACAGTTTGAAAAAAATTAAAGCATTTACTAAATAGACAGATATACCATCTTCATTGGCTGAAATATTCAATATTATGAAGATAATCAGTTTCCCTGATAATGATCTAGAGATTCTATAAAACCCCAATCAACATCCCAGCAGGCCAGGCATGGTGGCACACACTTGTAATCCCAGTACTTGGGAGGTTGAGACAGGAGGATCACAGGTTCAAGGACAGCTTCAGCAAGTAGCGAGACTCATTAACCTAGTGAGACCCTGTTTCAAAATAAGAATAAAATAGGGCTGGGGATGTGGGGCTGTAGCTTGGAGGTAGAATGCCTTTGAGTTCAATCCTTAGAACCACACACACAAAAAAAAATCTCAGCAGGCATTTTCCAGAAATTCAAAGCCAATTCTAAAATTTTTAGAGAAATGTACAGAACTTAGAATAACCAGGGTAATTTTAAAGAAAAACAACACTACCTGATATACAGATTTATTATAAGCTACAATAATTAAGACATGCAGTTGGGGCAAGGATAGACAAAAGACCAAGGGAATGGAATACACAGTTGAGATACAACCTACACACACAATAACAACAAAACAACTTACATTCAATGGTTAAAGAATGGTCCTTCCAATAGATAGTGTTGAATCAACTGGATAGAATAGTACCTTGATTCTTAGCTCAGATCATAAAAATATTTAGTTTACAGTGGAATATGATTAAGTTTTTTTTGCTGTACTGGGAATTGAACCCAGGAGCATTCTACCTCTGAGCTACACCCCCAGTCTTGTTTTTTTATACTTTATTTTGAAACAGGGTCTCAGGAGGCTGCCTGTAAATCCGGATCCTCCAGTTTTGGCCTCCCAAGTACTGGGATTACAAGTGTGCACCACCACACCCGGCTCATGAATTAGTTTTTAGCAGAAAATATAGGCATGTCCTTATGACTTTGACAGAGGAAAATATTTATTCAATGGGATACAGAAAGAATTATCCATTAAAAAATTTAGCAAATTGAACTTCATTTAAGTTGAAAATTATGTTCATTGGACATCATTACTAAAAAGGCAATTTTCAAAGAAGCAGAAAATATACACAACAGAGAAGTATTCCAAAATACATAAAGAACACCTACAAATCAATAAAAAAGACAAGCCAATTTAAAAAATGGACAGGAAGGGGACATTAGAAAACTTTTGAGGGATCATAGCATTGTTCTGTAATTTGATTGTAGTGATAGTTAAATGGATTTGTGAAAGCTCATTTATCTATACACTTAAAATGGACAGACTTTATTTTATGTGAATTATACCTCAAATGTCACTTCCTGACCAGTCCACCAGAAAACCTTCCCTGACCATCAGAATAATCAGATCCCACTGTCTGCTCCCACAGTGTCAGGTACCCTTCCCTCATACAACTTACTACAGTTGTAATTTCAAATGTGTTTGACTTAATGACTGTCATTCCCGCTATATAAGTTTTGTATGAACTGGGTCCATCATGACTTTGTTTGCTTATTATTGGAGCCTCCAATCATCTAGTATCAAATTGGAGCACTTGATAAATATTTGTTCAACGAAAAATGATTCTGGAATATAAACATTTCAAAATTCAATTAGGGAGCCGGGCGTGGTGGCGCACGCTTGTAATCCCAGCATTCCGGAGGCTGAGACCGGAGGATCCGGGTTTGCGGCCAGCCTCAGCTACCTAGTGAGACACTCCTCAACTTAGTGAGACTTGGTTTCAAAATAAAGAATAAAAAATAGGGCTGGGGGTATAGCTCGGAGGTAGAACGCCCCTGAGCTCAATCCCTAGTACCGCAAAAAAAAAAAAAAAAAAAAATTCAATTAGGGGCCAAT
>PVLC010043769.1:0-12423 GCA_004027655.1 Graphiurus murinus
ATAAGAGGGACTCTAGATGAAGAAGGAGAAACCTTAGATGAGCAAAGAAAGTGACTTAATCGAAGGTGATGGGGAGATGGGGGGAGGGAATCACCCTAATGCACATGATGCACATTCACAAATATAGAAAATCAATCACTAAACTGAACATGAGAAGCAAGGACTGGGAAGGGAATGGGGTGAAAATTAGGGAAGAGTTAAATGATAGATACATGCATGTATGTCTCTACCAGATTATACCTAACAAAGATATATGATTACAATGCATCAATAAAAAATATATAATACAACAACAATGTATAGATTAAAGTTTTCTGCATAGACCAAAGAACAGACAATGTTCTTTTAAAGAACTAATTTGAGCCGGGCGTGGTGGCGCATGCTTGTAATTCCAGCATTCGGGAGGCTTAGACCGGAGGATCCTGGTTCACCACCAGCCTCAGCTACCTAGTGAGGTACTCCGCAACTTAGTGAGACTTGGTTTCAAAATAAAGAATAAAAAATAGGGCTGGGGGTGTAGCTCGGAGGTAGAATGCCCCTGAGTTCAATCCCCAGTACCGCAAAAAAAAAAAAGAATTAATTTGAATAAATATTTATGAATACCAATGATATATAGAGTAGTGTGATATTCTGGTAGATGGCATAAACATGAGTAATTCTTCTGTGCAAGAAGTTCACTATTTAATAGGCATGATAATAAAATACACAATTTTTATGTTAAAGTTTGTAAATAAATAAATGTGTTGGGTGTGTAGCTCAAAGTTAAAGTGCTTGTCTAGCACACATGAAATCCTGGGTTAAATCTTCAGTATCACAAAAAAATAACATGGATAAAAAACTCAAAAGAAATAAAAAATAATATGAGAAAAGTAGTTTCAAATATTTCTCACAAAGTCTTATGGTCCTTTGTGTTATATTAGTTATGCTCAGAAATAGATATAAGCATCCCAATTTCTTGTTTATGGTGTGACTACTTTATAATGTAATACATTTTTCTTATCCAATACTATATTACTTGCTTATAAGATGCAACAGACATTGATTTAAATCCAATTAGTTAAAAACTTTTTAAAGGAATAATATAATTTGAATCAAACTATTGCTAAAGTCTTTGTTTTGCTTCTGCTTACAGTTCATGAAGTATCCTTCTTTAAAAGTAAGATGAGGCTTCATTTTTTACTTACATGGTTCCTTCCTTCCTCTCACTTTAACACCTTTTATTTGTCATTCACCATTTAATTTGAAATTTACCTCCTCCATTGAGAGACATTCCTGATCATTCCTCCTTTGAGACACTTGTTTTAGTATTTGCATTATATGCATGTGTCTAGTGTTGTAAGGTCACAGGATGATAATACATTCTCCATTAGAAGGCACAAGTTGTGGATCTTTTCATCCTTAACATATTTTTCTTTAATACGTTTTATTGGTGCATTGTAACTGTATATCATAATGACATTCAAAAGAATACATTCATACATGTACACACCATTTGGTTATTTGACTCCCCACACTAATTCCATCCTTCCTCCTCTCTTTCCAATACATGTTAGTGAGGATGGTAATGATATCTTCTATTATGGTCAGGTATCAAGTTACCCATAAAGAACTCAGAGTTAAAATAGTTAAGTCTTAAGCTCTGTAATCTCCTCAGTAAATAAATCCACTTTAATGATGGCCATTTTAATGATTGACCGATTAATCCATCTTAGTGGATTTATCTGGGTGTTAACCTAGGCAGATGATGTTTAGAGAAGGTGGGTCTCTGAAGGTGTGGCCTTAGGGATTGTGCTTATGTTTTTTTGTTTTGTTTTTTGTGGTACTGGGGATTGAACTCAGGGACATTCTAACTCTGAGCTACACCCTCAGCCCTATTTTTTTATTCTTTATTTTGAAACAGGGTCTCACTAAGTTGCAGAATGCCTCACTAGGTGGCTGAGGCTGACCACGAACCCAGATCCTCCAGTCTCAGCCTCCCAAATGCTGGGATTACAAGTGTGCCCCACCACACCTGGCTTGTGCTTATGTTTTTGAATCCACTTGCTCACTTGCTATCTGCTTCTAGCCTCCCTAATGTGAAGAGCAAAACCTCTACTTCATTCTCCTTTTCCGGCTGCCATGCCCTGAGCTTCGGTACCTGGGCTCTCCAAAAAATTGTAATAAAATAAATCTCCTTTCATTTATTTGAATGGTCCATCCTTTTGGATTATTAGAATGCTGACTAAGACATAAATTGTTACTATAGAAGTAAGTCTGGCTTTATGTTTCATGAGTTTTTGGAATTGGTTTGTGGAGGAAGTTGAAAGGGCTAGAATGTGCCTAGAAAGGCAGACAGTAGAGACTGAGCTCAGGAGATTTTGGAGGGCAAAGGGGACTCCATTGGAAAATGGAGTCGAGGCCATATGTGTTACATTCTGGCAAAGAACTTATCAGCATTTGTCCTGTGTCCTCAAACTGTTTGAAGCCAAAGTTAAAGATAATGGACTGATTAAACTGACAGAGAATATATCAAAACAGCACAATATCCAAACTGCATCATGGATTTTGGGGTCCACATTCAGAGAATTGTACACTGAATTTTGGGAGCAGAGAGACTGCATAAATTTGTCATTTGGCCAGAAAGATATGTCTAAAACTGGTGCCTAGAGAAATGGTGCTGTGAAAGAAAGTAATCTGGAAGAAGGGAGGTCAAATGCTTTGATTATGAACAAAGAAAGGAAAGTTGTCCAGGCAGTTCAAGCCCAAGTGCTGAACCAGGGAAAAAGGGCCCAGCAGTAGTGCCTATAATTGAAACAGGCCCAGCAGCCAGGATTGAAACAGGCCCAGTGGCAGTGATTAAAGAAAGTGTGACTTTCCTTCCTGCTAGCAGTCAATTTCAGCACTCAAATAATGTTGTCTTTGCTGGAAAATAGGGTCATAGAGTCTTCCCCCAGATTTCAAAGGAAGGTCTGGAAAGCTGGGCAACATGTGCCAGGGTCAGAACACCTGAAAGCACATCTGAATGGAAAAATGTATGAAGCTTTGAGGGAGAACTCAAGGTTGCAAGAAAAATCTCCATAATTTATAAATGCCAGAAACATGTATCAACTACAAGGAAAGGCTGCATGCTGTGGGTCATGCAGTCAGTCTAGAAGACTGAGTACACTGCTCATGACAATCAACTAGGCCACAGGGGTGAGGCTGCTATGGTCCAATGGAGATGACATCTTACCACCATGTGCCCCAGATGCCAGAAATGGAGTTTCAAGAGTAAATGTTCCCCGTGCTGTATTTTGATACTGTTTTAGTCCCAATCCTTCCTTCTATGGTCCTATTTCTCAATTTTTGAATGCCAATGTTTACTCTATGCCACTGTAAGTTGGATCTTACTTTTGATTTTGATTTACAGGACTCACAGCCAAGAATTCATTTTGAATCTTAGAAGGAGACTATGGACTTTGAGAATTTTGAGTGATGCTGGAACTGGTAAGACTTTGGGAACACTTGGAGATGGACTAACACATTTTTCATTTTGAATTAGTCATGAAAGCTTCAGGGACCAGGGACAGAAAGTTATTGTCAGATATGGAGGGAACCCTGAAAAGCTCAGAGTTGATATAGTTAAGTCATGAGGGTTGTAATCTCATCAATAAGTAGGAACCTGGGGTGGTGGGGTATAGCTGGAAAAGGTGGATTGCTAGAGGTTTGACCTTAAGCATTGTGCTTATGTCTTTGAATCCCCTTGCTTGTTTACTCTCTGCTTCTGGCCTTCATGATGCAAGGAGCAAAGCCTTGTGCTGTCCCTGTCTACCCACTTCCTGCCACCGTGACCAGAGCTTCAGACACTGGCCTCTCATGGACTGAACACTCAATATTTAAGAATTGTTAGAAAGTAGATCTTCCTCTAAGGTGTGTGGCCATCATTTCAGATTATAGCAGTGAAAATACTAAGATACCTTCATATATGAGCATAACATTATTTGAAGTATTTCATTTCTTAATCTTCCTTTTTCTCCTCCCCAACCTCTCTATCTTAATTCTTTTCAACTATCTTAATGGTCTCACTGAAGCCCCTTTTGCTTCCTATTTTATTTCTGGCTTCCATACATAAGAAAAAAATGCAATTCTTGAACTTTCTGAGACAGGCTGATCTGATCTCACTTAGCATAAAATTCTCTAGTTTCATCCATTTTCTTGCAAATGACCTAACTTTACTATTACATACATTAAAATTCTAATTGACACCGTTTTTAAGCCAGTGTCTCTCATATAACTGACACGAAATAAGTGCTTGTGAAATAAAAATAACAATTATAATTAACATGATATTCTAGTAATAGGGAAGAGCAGAAAGAATAGAGATCTCATCCCCCACCTCAATGGCTGCTAAGGAAGTTACTGTAAATTTATGTTCAATTTTGTTTAGACCAGAGTTGTAGTAGAGCATATATGCATTCTCCTCAAAATGACTTTTAATATTTGGGGGCCAAATCTTAGCTTCAAAAGTTAATTGCATATGTGTCTGCTTAAGACCATTGGTGCTAAATTTAACTATGTGAATTAAGTGAAAAGAAATTGAATGACACCTTCTTTATGCACTTTAAATGTTGACATAGATTAATAGGTAAATCATTACCAGAGCAAGACTCCTCCATAATTGGAAATTCAAACAAAGCAACTGTATGTCTCTTTATAAATGGAAAGAATTTACATTTATTTTAGTTCTTTTCAAATAAAGCATATTAAAATGCCATTTGCTATGCTCTCTCTTATCCAGGTACATCTTCGAAGATTTATAGGTCCATTTCTTAAATTATCATTTTAAAAATTGCCACTTGGATTAATTATTTCACTTGGAGTAATTGTCTGTCTCTAACACTTATCTATAATGGTGAACACAGGGGTGGAGATCATTTAAAGAGTCTTTGCCCTTGCCCTTGCAAATGTACTTGTTAAAATAAAATACTAGCAGTATTATAGTTATTTTAAATTTAAAAATTCAAAAATGTTGTTAATAATGTCAAATATTGTAAAATAGGGAAGTCTGTATGATTCTAGTATGCACAGAAAATATTATGTGAGAAAAACCTCAAATAAATATTTAGATATTCTTCTGAGTGACTGTTTTAGCATTTTTTAAAATTCAAAGATATATGGTTAGCTTTCTTCTAAGAGGAGACTGTTATTATTGAAGAACTCTTTATTAGCAATACTTGTGATAATTAGAATGTCATAGACCCTTATTGAATGTTCTGACTCACACTTTGTTAAATAACGAGCAGGTTATTTTAGAAGCTGCAAGCAAGGAACAATGGTACAATGATGTTCTTAAGAGCACAGAGTCTTTCCAACCTTTCTCTCTGGCACTTTAGTGCACTCATTTTGCTTCGAGGTGATTATATCTTTTTCTGTTGTCACCTGCATCACCTTTTTGAAAGGGGAAAAATGTTTCCTAAGACTCTGCTACCACAGCTGATTTCATCTATGCTTGGTTAAGATCTATCATTAAGCCAATCATTGGTTACAAGAATGTAACCATAAAACTGCTAGATATGTCAGGAATTATCTCTGAACTGACAATGGAGTCCTTCACTTTGCTTCTGAGTACTGAGTAGATACAAAGGATGGCTGAGGAAGACGAGACTTCTCTTAGTCAGAAGAAGAGGAATGCATATTGAATGAAAAAGCAGCCATGGTTGTTAAGGTATTTACTGTGTTAGCTGAAACATGTAGTACATGTTGTAAGAACAAGCTATCAAATATACCTCAAAATAAACCCAGAAACAAACTGTCTCAATTCCCCAGGATTATTCTCCCACTCTAAAATCAAGTGTCATAAACTCCAGGAATGCTTCTAAAAGCTACGAAGTAAAATAACTCTAATGAAAATTATGTCATGACCTTTCTGGAAATGTTAATCAACTGATGGAGCCCCCAGATTCTGAAAGTATTTAATAGAAATGAAACACTGATTATTTCCTGGTTTGAGTACACCCATTTCCTCATATTGGTAGAAAACACATACAATTTTGAAGTACTTAAATGGTACTACCATGTGTATTAACAAACACTACTACAGAATTTTTCTTCATAGCTGCTTGAGTTATGCATGACCCTGAAGAACTGTGATTGGATTTTATATCTTAATATACACAGCATACATAATGGATTACCCAAAGCCTTTGACTTGACTATCTAACATTTGAAATTGAATACATAATAAATGTGCTAAGAATGTATCTATATATCTTATATGCCCTAACTTTCAATGATTATAGCAATAGGCACTGCTTTATTTCTGAATTATTTCAAGGATTATTTCTGTACAATCCCTTGTCAGAAGCTAATTTCTGTAAGATCTTTCCACACAATAGCATAATGTTATCCTTTTTACAATATAAATAAGTGAGATTGCTGCTATATTGGAATTTAATAACATGCTTCACTGAATATAATATACTCACTTGTTTTCTCTTTTATTTAATTTTCAAAAGGTACAGCTCACCTAAAATTTAATATAATTATATTGGTATATCTAAAGTATAAACTATTAATATCACAGTAAGTAAGTGGTATTTATTTTAAAATTCGTATGATCTATAACAACTTGGAAGGAAATTTTGTTCTTAGTGTATTTATAGTGAATGTGGTAACAATGTCTAGATATAATTTTGTTATCATATAAATTTTACTGTCACTGGGTGTCTATTTTTTCACTTATACATGCAAACTTAATTTGAAGAAAGCTTTAGAGCAGGCCTATGAATATTACATGTATATATTAGAAGTAAAAAATGTAGTTTCTGTATACATTATTGAAGACTATCTTAGTAAGAGGTTGCACATTGAATAATTTTTTCTCTTCAAATTCTCCTCATTTTCATGTTAATGTCTTTGGAAATGTCACTTCAGTACTTTTGCTGTTACAAACTTTTCAACAACTATCTATAAATAATGCAACAGTGACAATATTGTTCTAATAACTTATTTACACCATAATTAATTCACAGCTCTAGGCATATTTAAATAAGGGTCTTCTTTTTAACTTAGTTGCTTTCAGTGCTGCATGCTTAGGCAGGCAATCTGAATAAAAATAAAATCTAAAACCAAAATTGTGTGTTTCCTGTGGTTATAGTTTGTAAATTATAATCTACAATAAATATGTGCAACTAAATAAATTACCTGAAATATTTGAATCAATGCAGGATGTTTTCCCACCTCCCTTTAATTTTCTCTGGAGTTTTAATTGCCATCTATAGATTCTCTTTTCCTATTCCCTAATTCCCACTTTTCATGTAGAGGAGTTAATGGGGTTATAATCTCATAATTAAAGCACATAATTTTAATTTCTCTGATGACTTTTTATTATGATAATCTTGTTAAGATTATGGTGTTTCATTTGTTACTACATGTGAACATTTGGCTTTGTGGAAGCAGCCTGAGCTATAGTGCCACAAAATAATAAAAAAGCAGAACAATCTTGCTAACAAAGTCTTGTTGCTTATATAAGATGAAAGTTAGATCTAGCTCTCCATAAATGTATTAAATTAACCAGAATGTTATAAAACATATTTAATACAAGTCATCAAGTAGAAGATAAAACTACATTGAGCCAGTATCCAATTTCATATTTAATAAAATATTGTCCTTTCTAGATTAGACACAATTATACTGTCTTCCACAGCAACAAACATATGAGAAACTCACTAGCTTACTAAATATAGCAATAATATTATAAAGGTTGAAAGACTCACAAAATACTAAGCACTAATCCACATACATATTGCAATACCTTAACAAGTATATCAATGCTCTATGTAGATCTGAATTTATGCTTTTATTTAAGATACTATGTTTATTAAACAATTATCTTGGTAGCCGGGAGTGGTGGCGCATGCTTGTAATCCCAGCATTTGGGAGGCTGAGACTGGAGGATCCGGGTTCGCCGCCAGCCTCAGCTACCTAGTGAGGCACTCCGCAACTTAGTGAGACCCAGTTTCAAAATAAAGAATAAAAAATAGGGCTGGGGGTGTAGCTCGAAGGTAGAATGCCCCTGAGTTCAATCCCTAGTGCCACACACACACACACAAAAAGAATTATCTTGTTGTTGTTTTGGGGTTCCCAAGGATCTGCAAACATGATTGGCCTTTGAGAGTTAAAGACAATGAAGCAATATGAGTTGGCAGTAAGTCCTCAGGAATTACATGAAGTAAGTACATTTACTAGATATAAAATATTTCTTGTGATGGTGCATCCCTATAATCCCATTACCTTACTAGAAAAAAATGAGCAGCTTGATTAGCTGCAAGGTACACAAACTAAAAAGCAATTATTATCCAGTTTTTATTGCTCACCCTACCCATACACAAACCAGTTCTAGAATTTTGGAGAGTATGTCCCCTAGTTTAAGAAGGAGAGAGAGACAGAGACAAGGCAGAGACTGAGATACTGAGACAGAACTTTTCATCTTTTGACTGATAATAGGAGAAGAAAAAATATTTATTGTTAAACACAAGTTAGTGTTTTAACTAACATTTTGTAGAATGTATTTAACAAAGTCAAACAAACCTTTTAATTAATAAGATGATAATCATATCTAGTGCTGAAAAGTTAATAATTATGGAGCCTGACAATATTTTACCTGGGGAAAAGAAACAGACATCATCTGTACAAATATCAAATGGATACCAAGAGACAAAACCAAATTGTGTTTTAATTTTACTATTTGTCATGTTTGTGATAGGTCACATAAGTTTCAATTGTTAAATTCAGTGTTTTTTCTTAATAGACTACAGAGGTGGAATTTGATTTTGAATAAACCAGAGATTGTTACTAATCAAAAAAAGCAGATGATCTATTCTAATGGAATATATAATAAAAATACAGAGTTAGAGGATTTTATGATCTGGTGTTATAAAACAATGATTGTGAGCAGTTTCTAAAATCTTTTAGGGCTATAAAACAAGAATATAGAGAATCAAGAAAATGGCAATTGAGAGAAACAGTACATCTCAGGCTTTGTGAAACTCAAAACACAACCACCATGAAGGCAATTTCTTGATAAGAGAAAAAAAGCAGCAAAAGCAGTGAAAAATTGAACACAATAATGGAAAAATGAACTGTGGCAGAACAAATCCCAGAAGACAGAACAGGGGATAGCAGAACATTGGAAACAATGCTGCCCCCCAGCTGCGCCATCTTGGCCTATTTGCACTACCTGTGCTATGCCAGGACTGCTAACACTGTATTGTCTAAAGACTCCCTGCAAAAGAGACAGTGACTTGATGTGAAGTAAAACAACTGCAGATCTTCACATCATAAGTGGTCAGTATCTAGCTCAACATTTGAAAAGATCCTACTGCCCAAATGCCCAGACAGAATCTGTGACAGCAGTGGTTCAGCCCTACTATCCCTCCAGAAAGCCAGAGCAGCTCTTGACTGTAAGTTATCAGCACAGCAGCAGGGACTCATGTGGCAAGAGAGACTTTGTGGTCCACCCCTGTAATGTTTGGGTTGGAGCAGAGGTGCAGGAGAGGCCCATAGCATGCAGGGCACAGAGTCATCACAGGGCTTCTAGAGATTGCCCCATGATTACACTGGATACCACCGCCTGCATAGGCAGAGAAAGAAACTCAGACACAGGGCCTGGGGAAAGAATGGAGCCCCGAGTTTACACTGGGTCCAGCTCCAGCGACACCTGTTTCCTTCATAGACAGAGTGGCACAGGGACAGGCCCTGTGGAGAGCTCAGAGACTCAAGTGTGCAGTGTGAATATCAGCAGTATTCGGTGCCTGCACTGACAGAGACATTATGCCAGGGTCCTAATCACTGCAGAAAACCTAAAAGTGGGGCTACAAACTGTCATCAGTACTATAGGTTACTGAGCAAATAGACATTAAGTGGCTGAAAATATAAACACAGACCCAGGAGGACTGAAGAGGTCAAATCTGCTCTGTTCTTGTATATTTGCAGGGTTGTTTTTCTTTGTTTGATTGTTTGTTTTGTTATTTTTTCTTTGTTTGCTCTCTTCCTCATCCCTTTTACAAGCTTCCCCCCTCTTTACTATTTTCTTTTTTTAAGCCCTTTTATTTTCTTTTTCTTTGTTTTATATTAAATCCATTTCATATTAGTACATATAAATACTCTACACTGACTACTAGAATATTCCTAGATATTCACTCTCTAATCTATACTCAAACTCTCATTCTACTTGGTCATATGCTCAACTTTTCCATATTCTGGCACCCATCACTACAGTTTCTCCCCCCTCCACCAGCCTTCACCATTAAATACAACACAACTTGCCCCTGTACATACCAGCTGACACTTCTAAATCCTTCTGCTGTGATTGGACCAGAGAGGTGAACCACCAGAAAGCCCTACCAAACACCAAGGATAAACTAACCACAGCTGACAGATGGAATTTCCCAACACCTTGAGCATCAAGGTTTAAAATTGCATGGAGCACAAACTGTTCTGCCAACTACTCCTCTGATAGAGGACTAATATCAAGAATATACAGAGAACTCAAGAAAATCACAGCTAAGAAAAAAATAACCCAATCGAAAAATGGGCAAGTGAATTAAATTGACACTTCACAAAGGAAGAAATACAAATGGTCAATAAATATATGAGAAAATGTTCAACATCATTAGCAATCAGAGATGCAAATCAAATCTACCCTGAGATTTCACCTAACCACAATGATAATGGCAATCATTAAAAAGATAAACAACAACAAATGCTAGCGAGGGTGTAGAGAAGTGGGAACTCTATTACATTGTTGGTAGGATTGCAGATTAGTGCAACCACTTTGGAAAATAGTATGTAGGATCTTCAGATGAACGGAAATGAGCCTACCATATGATCAAGCAATACCACTATCTACTCAAAATAATGAAAATCACACTAACAGATGAATTCATGTGTATCTATATTTATAATTGCACAAGTCACAATTGGCAAACTATGGAACAGGCCAAGATGTCCATCAACAGTTGAATGGATTACAAAACTATGGGATATGTACACAATGGAATTTTACTCAGCCATAAAGAACAAAAATTATGTAATTTGCAGGGAAATAGATGGAACTGGAAAACATTATGCTAACTGAGATTAGTCAGTCACAAGAGTAAAAAATTAGACGCTCTACCTAATATGTGGAAACTAGGGAGTAAGTAGTCATAGGAGGGACTCTAGACTAAGAAGAAAAAACCTTAGATGAGCAAAGAAGGTGACCTAACTAAAGGCGATGGGAGGTGGGGAGAGGGAAACACCCTAATGCACCTGAATGTACTTTCATAAACATATCAAAGTCAATCACTAAGCAAAACATGAGAAGGAGGGAGGGAGGGAGGAGGGAATGGTGTGGGATTTGGGAAAGGATTAAATGAGTGCTGTGTGCATATGTGCCTCTACCAGCTTGTACCTCATTAAGATGTATCATTACACTGCACCATTAAAAAAAGAAAATAATACTTATAATACAGTTTTCAAAGAAATAATAGATTGCAAATCTGAAATTTCTAATTATATGTACTGGTAAGCATCAAAAAATAAGTCAAAGAAGAGAGAAAGAACAATGAAAAATCATATATGTAGTAAAATTGGATGAATATTTATAATGGGAAAGTTACTACAAATGAAGGTATGAAGCTGGTATATGGTATAATAATGATATTGGAAATCTATTCTTATTAAGCAAAAAAATAGTAAAATTTATATAGCAAAAATTATAATTCATACTGGAAAAACAGTAGTGTAAAAGTAAAAGTGTCTTTATGTCAGAGAAAAAAGACCAGTTAAAAGTTAAGTTTTGGGGTGGCACACTAATGTATATCAAGGTCACTCACTTTACTGAACTTGAGAAGGAGGGAGGGTGAGGGAGCGGGGTGGGAATTTGGGCAAGGGGTCAAATGAGAATTGTGAGCACATATATCGTTATCAATTTGTACCTACCAAAGATGTATGCTTACAATATATGAATAAAAATAAAAATTAAAAAAAATAAAAATTAAAAATAAAAGTGCTTAAAATAAAAATTAGCTTTTATTAAAATATTAGAAAAAAATTACTGTTATATGTCCTATAACCAAAATGTATTAGGAACTCAAGAAATTTATTTAAGGAATAACTGGTGTGGGTCCTGGACCTGAATAAAATAATCTTGCAGCCTGGATCCATGAAATCAGTCCAATACTGAAGTTTACTGCAATGAGACTTATCATTGGCTCTATTAGAGTACGCATGGACCCTGGCCTTGTTTGAACATGGCCATCACAGCACGTGGCCTGAAGATGAAGGCTGCAATGACCAGCCTGGCACTAAATAGGCATGCAGATAATATTTATCAGGGCAGTCAGAAGTCTGATTCTGCGTGTGCTAGACTATTGAAACAAGATTGAAAGCCATCCCAATACTTGAGAAGACCTGAAGCCTGGA
>PVLC010043770.1:0-12416 GCA_004027655.1 Graphiurus murinus
CCCCCCCCCCCCCCCCCCCGCCCAGCTGAAGGTGAATATTTTATTGTCTTTAGGAACTTAAAAGCAGGAAAGTGTGATGGTCAGATGATTTTGGTAGTTAATAATCTGACAGCTTCATGTAGCTCCTTTTAAAGTACTTTTTCTTAACTTTTTTTTGCATTAAAACTCAAACCAAGTTATATTGCCATTTTAACTCACAGGAGGAACAGTAGGAGGGAAGTTCATTATCATTTTAGTGGAGTAAATAATGAAATTCAATGGAAAGAGAATCCATACTTTTAAAAGTGTCTAGATACTTCATAAGTGTATCAGTAAATTCTGTTGTCATATTCTGCCTCTTTATTTTCAAGAAATAACCACTTAGTTTTGATCTTTGTGGTGTAATTTGTCTCCTTTTATTTCAAATAGAGGCAAGTAAATCAAACAATTTATTTGTGGATTTGATTTTAATCTCCATAACTTGCTTTTGTCAAGTGCCACATTTAGATGGCTTTTGTTTTATGTCACTAATTTTGTGAACAGTATTTAAAAACAGTTTATAAAACACTTTAGTTTTTAAGTATTTCATGTAATTGTTTTGAAATATTGCCTTCTTTTCTTTTGTGGTTTTCTCCTGGATGATTGCATTGTCTTCTCTTCAAAGAGTGTCTTGTAATCCCGGTTGATTGCAGCAGTTCTTAGTGTGGAGTCCGTAGCTGATTAACCTTGGGCTTCTGGTGAACTCCATCAACATGCTGCTCCAGGGTCCTTGCTGAGGCTTTTGAGTTCAGTGTAATTTGTACCCTTTCTTGCTGGTAACAAGGGATAAGGAAAAAAGAAAAGAAAAGAAGAAGGCTCATGGTTGTAGTGGGAACTGGGAAGAAATGCTTAAGTCTCAGAAAAACTCATGTTTTATGATGAGATGTAGCCTTTAAAAACAAGAGCCAGGAACCAGGTGTGGTGACGCACACTTGTAATCCCAGCATTTGGGAGGCTGAGACCGGAGGATCTGGGTTCACAGCCAGCCTCTGCAGCCTAGTGAGGCACTCTGCAACTTAGTGAGACCCTGCTTCAAAATAAAGAAAAAATAGGGCTGGGGGAGTAGCTCGGAGTAGAATGCCCCTGAGTTCAGTCCCTAGTACTGCAAAAAAAAAAAAAGAAAAAAAAAAAAAACAAAAAAGAGCCAGGCATAGTGATGCATGCTTATAATCCCTAGTACTTGGGAGGCTGAGACAGGAGGATTATAGGTTCCTGGCTAGCCTTAGCAATTTAGTGAGGCTCTCAGCAACTTAGTGAGGTTCTCAGCAACTTAGTGAGGCCCTGTTTCCAAATAAAAAATAAAAAATTTAAGGGCTGGGGGTATAGGTCGGAAGTAGAAGGCCCCTGGATTCGATTCCCAGTACCACAAAAATCTTGATTGCAGTGTTGTTTGAAGTCTTTCGTTCTCGCATTAAGGATTTTTTTTTTTTTTTGATGGTATGAGGGATTGAACCCAGGGGCATTGTACCTCTGAGCTATACTCCAACCTTATTTGATTGTTATTATTATTATTTTTTGTGTGTGTTGTACTGGGGTTGGAACCCAGAGGCCTAACCTTTACGCTACACCCTCAGACCTAGTTTTTTTTGAAACAGGGTCTCACTAAGTTGCTGAGGGCCTCAAGTTGCTGAGGCTGGCTTTGAACCTGCAATCCTCCTGTCTTAGCCTCTTAAGTACTAGGATTATAGGCATGGATGCAACCATGCTTGACTTTATTTTTTATTTTGAAACGGGGTCTCTTTAGGTCAATGAGAGTCTCACTACTTACTTGCTGAGGCTGTCTTCAAACCTGTGATCCTCCTGTCTCAGCCTCCCAAATATTGGAATTATAAGCATGGATCACCACATCCAGCTGTTTTTCTTTTACTTTTTTTTAATATGTCTGAATAATACTATCTTACTTAGTACTTTTCTGCTTTTCAGTTTATAATGTATCACATCTCGTTTGATCTTTCTGATAGTTCTCTCAGGTAGGAAAAGCAAGTAATAACCCCTTTTATAGATAAAATGAGCCTAAAAAGGTAAAGTGAGTAGCCCAAGATCATATTGATAAAAGTGACAGGGATTTGAACCTAGGTCTAGGATTTCAAAGTTCTTTACTGTAGGCCTCCTTGAAGGTGCAGTGGTAGTCCTGGAATCTTCTAGGGTGCCTAGTCTGCTAGGAATTCTAGTTACTTTGTTGCAAATATTTTCCCTTTTGTTCTATGCTGGGGTATTTTGGATATTCCTTTGGATAGTCTTTTTGCAAGCTTTCTTGCAAAAAAATTTGGAAGCTTACATGGTAAAGTTAGGAGCATACATGTTAATTTTTGCAAATGCCATTTCGTTTGGGAAATTTTTATAGAATACTGAAAAGTAAGCAGCACCTTTAATTTCAGCTTTAAAAAATCTTATGGTTAACATTTGAGTATCTATCCATTTATACTTTCTTTTTTTTTTTTTTTTTTTCAGTACTAGGGATGGTACCTGGGGGCATTCTACCTCCGAGCTACAGCCCCAGCCCTATTTTTTATTCTTTATTTTGAAACAGGGTCCTCCAGTCTCAGTCTCCCAAATGCTGGGATTACAGGTGTGCGCCACCATGCCCAGCCATTTACACTTTCTTTGACTATAAGTGTATGTGCATTCATCCCCAAAAGAGATCACAGTAGCTGGGCATGGTGGTGTATGCCTGTAATGCCAATATTTGGGAGGCTAAGACAGTTGGATTGCAGGGGTTTTTTTTGTATTTTGTTTTGGTACTGGAGATTGAACTCAGGGTAATTCTACCTCTGAGTTACACCCCTAGACCTATTTTATTTTTATTTTTGAAACAGGCTCTCACCAAGTTGATGAGTCTCACTACTTGCTGAGGCTGTCCTTGAACCTGCAGTCCTCCTGTCTCAGCCTCCCAAGTACTGGGATTACAAACATGTGCCACCACACCTAGCTTGGATTGCAGGCTTGAAGCCAGTCTTGGCAATTTAGTCTTTTATAGGTAGAAAGACCCTGGGTTCAATCCCTAGTACCAAAAAAGAAAAAAGAAAAAAAAATTACTGTATTTTTTATTTGTAATGTTTCTTTTATGGCTGTCTTCCCAGGTTAGTAAATATAGGTCTGTATGGTCATTTGAAAGGTTATATTATATATATATATATATATATATATATATATATATATATATATATATATATTTATTTATTTATTTATTTATTTTTTTGCGGCACTGGGGATCAAACTCAGGGGCATTCTACCTCCAAGCTATACCCCCAGCCCTATTTTTAATTCTTTATTTTTGAAACAGGGTCTCACTAAGTTGCGGAGTGCCTCACTAAGTAGCTGAGGCTGGCCATGAACCCAGATCCTCTGGTCTCAGCCTCCCGAATGCTGGGATTACAAGCGTGCGCCACCACGCCCGGCTCAGGTTATATTATATTATATTTAACTAGTCCCTGTCATGAGACAGATTGATTATTTCTGGCTTTTCCCCCCTATATTTGGGGGAGAGGAGTGCTAGGAAATATGAATTGAGGGCCTTGCACATGCTAAAGCACATGTTGTGCCCCTGAGGTACACCCCCAGACCCTGCCCCCTCCCTTTTGCTATTTGGAACAATACCTTGGCAAACAGCTTTGTACAAAACTTTGAAAATGTTTTAACTAAATATATTGATATGACAGACCTTTTTTGTGTTTTTAGAGAGCCGTGCAAATGGTTTTCTGATTCAAGTGTAATAAGTCGTAATTGTTGGTTTATTCATTGTTTTACCTTTACTGTTTCTGTTTCTATAACATATCATAAGATTTCTAAATAATGGCAGAGATAGATTTTACAAAATGTAAGCAAACATTGCTTCTGAATCAGAACATTTGATAAGGTATGAAATAGATTATGAAACAGCATATATAATTGCAAGTATATTTGATTTTGGAAGTTATATCATAATAAAATATTACAGGTTTTTGTGCCTTATTTAGATGCTTTTTTGTTTGTTTTGTTTTTGTTACTGGGGATTGAATCCAGGGGCATTCTCCCTCTGAGCTGTATTCCCAGACCTATTTTATGTTTATTTTAAAATGATCTCATTCAGTTGCTAAGTTGCTGAGGCTATTGTTGAATCTGTGATACTACTGTCTTAGCTTCCCAAGTAGTGAGATTATATGTGCACCACCACATCTGGCAAGATGCTTATCAGTTTCTAAGTGGCATTTTAAAGGTGTATTGAACATTAATATAGAGAAAGTGATAATGAGAATTTGGTCTACTCATATTTTTTAATCTCAAAGCAGTGTTGCCATGGTATTAGATTGGTAGGTAACATTGTTTTGAGGAGATGTTATAGAAAGGTTACATAGGCAGTGAAAACATTTTTCTATTTTAAGGAAAAGCCTTTTGGGGTTAAGCCAATTAATAAATACATATGCGATTAAGGTAAGAATACTATTTGTACCATGTTTGAAAAGTATTGTTCTGTGGAAGGAACAGTTGATGAAATTAAGGGTGTGAAATTGACCACACTCTAAATTTGATTTGTTAGAATTTGGTCTTCACCTAAGTATGCATTTATTCAACAGGTTTTATCCTTAGGATTAAAAAAAAATAGGCAATAGAGAAGTTTTAAAGTATTTAGTTGTTCTTTACCATCAATTTTAGAAATACAGATGACTTCTGATATATAATTTTTCAGCCTTAAGGGGGTGAGAAAGTGATAACATAATCAGTAGAAACCATACTTCATGTTTTGAATTTTGATTTTTTTGTGACTAGCGGTATGTGGTACTATAAGCATAAAGCTGGGCAGAGTCATTGAGCCACAGCTCCTAGTCAGCCACGTATCCCTTGATAGGAAGAAAAGGTGAGCAACCAATATCTTATAGTGCACTGTGTTGCCAAGCTATGATGTTTGGTAGGTTAGGTGTATTAAATGCATTTTTAGGGAATACTGGGGATTGAATCCAGGGGCATTCTACCTCCAGGCTATACCTTTATAACCCCCCCCCTTTCTCTTTTTTTGGTACTGTAGGTTGAACCCAGAGGCATTCTACCTCTGAGCTAAGTGCATTTTTTTTTTTTTTTTATTTTAATGCGGTACTAGTGATTGAACCCAGGGGCATTCTACCACCAAGCTATACCCCCCCGCCCTATTTAAAAATTTTTTATTTTATTTATTTATTTATTTTTTGTGGTACTGGGGATTGAACTCAGGGCCATTCTACCTCTGAGCTATACCCCCAGCCCTATTTTTTATTCTTTATTTTGAAACGGTCTCACTAAGTTGCAGAGTGCCTCACTAGGTAGCTGAGCCTGGCCTTGAACCTGGATCCTCCGGTCTCAGCCTCCCGAATGCTGGGATTACAAGCATGCATCACCACGCCTGGCTTAAAATTTTTATTTTGATATGGTCTCACTAGGTTGATGAGACTCTCAGTACTGTCTGAGGTTGTTCTCGAAACTGCAATCCTCCTGTCTCAGCCTCCCAAGTACTGGGATTAAAGGAGTGTGCCACTGCTTCCAGATTTGTTTTTTATTTGGAAACAGTCTTGCTAAGTTGCTGAGAACCTCACTAAATTGCTGAGGCTGGTTTTGAACCTCTGATCCTCCCATCCTCCTGTTTCAGCCTCCCAAGTACAAGGATTACAGGCCTGGGCCACCATGCCCAGCTAAATGCTTTTTTTTTTTTGGTGGTGGTGGTGGTGGTGGTACTAGGGATTGAACCTAGGAGCATTCTACCTCTGAGCTATACCCCCAGCTCTTTTTAATTTTTTATTTTGAGACAGGCTCTCAATATGTTGCCTAGGGTCTTAGTACTTTGGTGGGGTTATCCTCAAAACCTGCAATTCTCCTGTCTCAGCCTCCTAAGTACTGGGATTATAGATGTGCGCCACCATGTCTGGCTCTAAATGCATTTTTTTTTTTTTTTTGCGGTACTGGGGATTGAACTCAGGGGTGTTATACCTCCGAGCTATACCCCCAGCCCTAGTTTTTATTCTTTATTTTGAAACCGAGTCTCACTAAGTTGCGGCGTGCCTCACTAGATGGCTGAGGCTGGCTGTGAACCCAGATCCTCCGGTCTCAGCCTCCTGAATGCTGGGATTACAAGCGTGCGCCACCACACCTGGCTCTAAATGCATTTTTGATTTAGGATAGTTTCATCTGATGTTGGGTTTTTAGGACATGACTCCATTGTAAGTCAAGCATCTGTAGTACTAATTGTGATTGTGATTTTGCTACTCTTACTGGAAGATATTTATGACTGTACGTCTTACCACGTTAAAAATTGTAGAACTCCCATTCCTGTTAATTCCTTCTACTCTCGGTCTCAGTGGTATCACATGAAAAGATAATTTGCCCAAAACCTTCCCCTAAGAATTTTCTGGTCAGCCTTCTTTATTTGCTCTAAACCTCTAAAATTCTCAAAATGAAGAAATTGTCTTTTTTCCTTTCCTACTTTTCCTTAGATCAGGCAAACAAAACAAACCTTTTGAACATGAAGTAGTAATTGACATACCAATAAATCTCACAGTACTATTTGCAAATGTTCTTGGTTTTGAAAACTTCATCACTTCCTTACCTTTTCTGTTATCTCTTTCAATTTCTCCCCATTTAGTTGCTAGGTTAATTTCACCAAAGCACTTCTTTTATCCTGTCACTCCTGTCTATAAAATTGAATGGCTTTCTATCAAAAACAGGATAAAGTCTTAGCTCTCAGTCTGGTACTCAGGATTTTCTAGCCTGACCCCAGTCCACTTTGTGTGTGCCTTTTGTTTCTTCAGCTCTACACGAAAAGTCCTTAACTTAAAGCCAGAGTTGTTAGTTTGCTTCTTTTTGTTGGCTAATGTTCTGGTTTTATACCAGTTCATTCTTTTTCATCCCTATGCTCTGGACACAGTAGGTGCTTAATATCTATTTGTCAAATGAGCAAATTGTGTTCAAGATTTTTTTTTTTTCAGGAACTGGCTTATGTTCACATCTATATATATGAAGTCTAAATTAGAAATGTTTTTAGGGTCATATCTTCACTCTCTCTCTTTTTTTTTTTTTTTGTGGTCATGGAAATTGAACTTAGGGCACTCTACCTCTGAACTCTCAACCCTATTTTTTTTTTAATTTGGAAACAAAGTCTTGCTAAGTTGCTGAGGTTGGCTTTGAACTTGCAATCTTGTCTCAGCCTCCCAAGTACTGGATTACTGATGTGCGCCACCATGCCTGGTTATCTTCACTTTTTTCATGCTGCTTTTTAGCTTAGATTAAATCTAGGATTTTTTTTTTTTTTTGGCGGTACTAGGGATTGAATTCAGGGGCATTCTACCTCTGAGCTATACCCCCAGCCCTATTTTTTTATTCTTTATTTTGAAACAGGGTCTCACTAAGTTGTGGAGTGCCTCACTAGGTAGCTGAGGCTGGCCTTGAACCTGGATCCTCCAGTCTCAGCCTCCCAAAATGCTGGGATTACAAGTGTGCGCCACCACGCCCGGCTAAATCTAGGATAATTAATGAAGGACTTTTGAAGTTTATTTTAGATTTACCCTTTACATTTCTACATAGTAAAATTCAGAAGGTTTTATCTTCCTTCCCCTTAAAGGGGACCACATTGTTTTGTATCTTTCTAATACTTTTTAAGTAAATAGGGGAAGCATAGCAACTTTATTGAGGTATAATTCACATACCACATAGTTCACCCATTTAAAGTGTATGATGGAGCCGGGCGTGGTGGCGCACGCTTGTAATCCCAGCATTCGGGAGGCTGAGACCGGAGGATCCGGGTTCGCGGCCAGCCTCAGCTACCTAGTGAGGCACTCCGCAACTTAGTGAGACTCGGTTTCAAAATAAAGAATAAAAAAAATAGGACTGGGGGTGTAGCTCGGAGGTAGAATGCCCCTGAGTTCAATCCCTAGTACCGCAAAAAAAAAAAAAAGTGTATGATGAAATGATTTTTGGCATATTCACAAAGTTGTACAACCATTTTCACAGTCAGTTCTGGAATTTCTCTAACCTCAAGTAACTTTGACCTGGGTATGGTGCTGCAGGCCTGTAATCCTAGTACCTGGGAGGCCAAACAGGAGGATCAAAGATTCGAGGCCAGCTTCAGCCAGTAGTGAGACTCTTGTCACCCTAGCAAAGTTGTTTCAAAAATAAAAATAAAATAAGGCTGGGGGTGTAGTCAGAGGTAGAATGCCCCTGGGTTCACTCCTCAGTACAACACACACACACACACACACACACACACACACACACACACTAACTACATCTTTCAGCTGTCACTCCCATCTTCCTACCTTACTTGACCCCCAGCCCTAGGCAACTGCCAATCTATTTTTTGTCTCTGTAGACATGTTTGTTTTGGATATTTCATGCAAATGAAATAATGTAATATGTGGCCTTTTGTGTTTGGCCTATTATTTTTCTGGACGGGCAATTAAATATGTATATCTGTATAATATTTATAACTTACTGTGTGTGTACATGTCTAGATCAGACTAAAACTGGCACACAGAAGGGACTCAAATATTTATCAAGTGAATGCACATGTACATAATATCTCCTAAAAATATAAATGGGAGCCGGGCATGGGGGTGCATGCCTTTAATCACAGTACTTGGGAGGCTGAGATAGGAGGATCACAGGTTTAAGGACAGCTTCAGTAGTGTAGCGAGACTTTCAGCAATCTAGCAAGACCTTGTTTCAAAACAAAAAAATTAAAAAATGGGCTGGGGATGTAGCTTGGAGGTAGAATGTCTCTGGGTTCAATCTTCAGTACACTTCCCCCCCAAAAAACCCCAAAACATAAATGAGCCAGGTGTGGTGGTGTAAGCCTGTAATCACAGTACTTGGGAGGCTGAGACAGGAGGATCACAGGTTCATGGCCAGCCTCAGCAACTTAGTGAGACCCTGTTTCAAAATAAAAAATAAAAAGGGCTGGGAGTGTAGCTCAGAGGTAGAATGCCCTGGGCTCAAGCTTCAGTAGCACCCTCTCGCACAAACAAAACCACAAGTGGGATCATACTATATAATTTACTTGTATAATTTTTTTTACTCAATAAGTATATATTTAAGATCTATTCATGACATGTCCAAAAATGAGATGATTTCATACTTTTTAATACTGAATAATTGTTATGGTTTGGATATAGAATGTTCTCCATATAGTTGGGTGGTGGCACATGCCTGTAATCCCAGTATTAGGAGGCTATGACAGGAGGATTGCAGGATCAAAGCTAGTCTCAGAAATTTAGCAAGACTGTAAGCAACCTAGTGAGAACCTGATTCAAAATAAAAAATAAAGCTAGGCATGGTGGTACACTCTTGTAATCCCAGTACTTGGGAGGCTGAGACAGGAGGATTGCAGGTTGGTGGCCAACCTCAGCTACTTAGTGAGGCCCTCCTCAACTTAGTGAGACCTTGTTTCAAAATAAAGAATAAAAAATAGAGCCGGGTGTGGTGATACATCTTGTAACCCCAGTACTTGGGAGGCTGAGACTGGAGGCCAGTCTCAACTACTTAGCGAGGCCCTCTGCAACTTTGTAAGACCCCGTTTCAAAAAAATGAATAAAAAATAGAGCTGTGGGTGTAGCTCGGAGGTAGAATTAAAAAAAAACAAAAAACAAAACAAAACAATAAAAGATAGGACTGGGGGTAGAATGCCCCTGGGTTCAGTCTCTACTACTGAAAGAAAAAAAAAAAAGGGTTGCAGGTATAGATTGTAGGAGGTAGAATGCCTCCGGGTTCAGTCTTCTGTGTGTGTGTGTCTGTGTGTGTGTCTCTCTCTCTTTCACACACACACACACACACACACACACAATTGATTGATGAGATTAGAGCGGATAAATTCATTGATGAGTTAGCACTTTGAATGGATTTACCTGGTGGTAACTGTGGGCAGGTATGTGTAGCTGGAAGAGGTAGGTCACTGGGGATGTGGCCTCGAGACTGTATCTGTCCCTGGCTGCTCGCTATAACACTTTACAACACTTTGTGCTTCCTAGCCTCCGTGAGCAGCTTTCCTTCTCCATGCCCTGCTGTCATGTCTCGGGCTCCGAGCTAGCCAACCATGGACTGAACAAACTGAGCCAAAACCACTTTCCTCCTCTAAGTTGTTTTTGTCAGGTATTTTGGTCACAGCCACAAAAACGCCAATTAAAACAGTAATGTTTCATATATGTACTTACAGAGATTTAGGTCTTAAATTTATCAATATAGAGACTGAAAGTTGGGATATAGCTCAGTGGTAGAGCACTGCCTAACATGCGCAAGGCCCTAGGTTTGATCTCTAGCACTACACACACTTTTTTGTGTGTGGATGTGGTTCTGGGGATCAAACCCAGAGCCTTGCACATGCTAGGCAAGTGCTCTGCCATTGAACTATATACCTAGCCCCCTAACTTGTTTTAATGATTTTCCTATATTGGTTTAAAACTTTAAAAAATATTTTTGGGAGTGCTAGGAATTGAACCCAGGGCTTCATGTGTACTAAGCACCTGTTTTACCATGGAACTATAACATAACATTCAGCCCTATCACATTTATTATAACCTATGTAGAGTTAATGTTAGAGATTGGCTTAAAATAGACATGAAAAATTTAATAGGTAAAGATGGTTTGGCTTGAGGAGAAACAGAATGAGGACTCTTTATGGGATTCTGGCAGTGCACAGCCAAAGCAGTTTTGTATTTGGGTTTCTCAATGTGAACAAACCTTTTTTAGTTTTGTGGCATAGTGCTTAAAAGAGAACTTAAGCTATCTTGTGCCCTATGGTGATTGTTATTTTTTGCAGTACTGAGGATTGAACCCAGGGGCATTTTACCTATGCACTACACTCCAGCCCCATTTTTTTTTTATTTTTTTATTTTGGCGGTACTGGGGATTGAACTCAGGGGCGTTCTACCTCTGAGCTATACCCCCAGCCCTATTTTTTATTCTTTATTTTGAAACCGAGTCTCACTAAGTTGCGGAGTGCCTCACTAGGTAGCTGAGGCTGGCCGCGAACTCGGATCCTCCGGTCTCAGCCTCCCGAATGCTGGTATTACAAGCATGCGCCACCATGCCGGGCTCCCTATTTTTAATTCTTTATTTTGAAACAGGTCTCACTAAGTTGGGGAGGGCCTCACTAAGTAGCTAAGGTTGGCCACAAACTTGCAATACTCCCATCTCAGCCTCCCAAGTACTGGGATTACAAGTGTGGGCCACCACACCTGGCTTTATGGTGAATTTAAAAACTTTTGCTTAAAAATAAGTCATGCAGGTTTATTCTTAAAGATTGGAAATATTTCAGAATAAATATTCAGTTGTTTTTGTTTAAAAATTTTTCGAAGTATTTTCTCTGAGGTATATTTTTTTCTATTAAGGCATTTATAATTTTTTCTCTTATATTGACATATAGAAATTGTACATATTTATGGGTAAATATTTTTTCCTCATATTTTGAAATTATCATTCTGGCGCTAGGCGTGGTGGCGCATGCTTGTAATCCCAGTACCTGGGAGGCTGAGACAGGAGGATCCGGGTTCACAGCCAGCCTCAGCTACTTGTGAGGCACTCTGCAACTCAGTGAGACCCTGTGTCAAAATAAAGAATAGAAAATAGGACTGGGGGTGTAGCTCAGAGGTAGAATGTCTCTGGGTTCAATCCTCAGTACTGCAAAGAAAAAAAAATAGTGGTATAAAGGACTTTAATTGAAAACTAAATCTGATGGGATCTCAGGGAGAAGACTTGTGCAGTTGAGTTGCAAGCCAAACTAGCAGTGTTTTAAATAGAATGCCATTTTTATTTGAAATAATTGCTTGCAAAGTATAGTTATACTGACTTGGGTATTTGGCATACATTTTCTAAAAAAAAAAAGCAAGCCTGCCATTGCAAAAACAACTGACAATATTTATTGCTAATGATATAATTTAAGCTTTCAAGTGAAAATAGAATTTTTAGAACATTTTTGTTTGTTACTGTGAGGTTGGACAGTGTCCTAATACTTGACTTCTTTATTTATTTATTTTTAAAAAATTTTTTTAACTTTTTTTTTTTTCGGTACTGGGGATTGAACTCAGGCATTCTACCTCCGAGCTATACCCCCAGCCCTATTTTTTATTTATTTTTTATTTTATTTTTTTCCGGTATTGGGGATTGAACTCAGGGGCATTCTACCTCCAAGCTACACCCCCAGCCCTATTTTTTATTCTTTATTTTTAAACTGAGTCTCACTAAGTTGCGGAGTGCCTCACTAGGTAGCTGAGGCTGGCCGCAAACCTGGATCCTCCGGTCTCAGCCTCCCGTATGCTGGGATTACAAGCGTGTGCCACCACGCCCGGCTTTTTATTTTATTTTTTATTTTTTGTGGTACTGGGGGTTGAACTCAGGGGCATTCTACTTCCGAGCTATACCCCCAGCCCTATTTTTATTTTTTTTTAATTTTTTTTTTTTTTTTTTTT